>CAWUFW010008212.1:420000-620000 GCA_963921515.1 Calotriton arnoldi
GGCTAGGGTTCGGAAGCTGGGACCGGGCCCAGGGCTCGTGCTCCGTCCGGCGGGCCCTGGGGTGCGGGAGCCCCCCGTCCTGCAAGCCAGCCGAGGGTCCGGGCGCTGGGGACGGGGGTCCACCGTGGCCTGGGGAGGCTCTCCCCGGCCTGGCTGCTTTCAGAAGCAGGGACCGGGCCGGGGAGCATGGGTGGCTGGCTTTATCCGCTACGCTGGCGGAGCAGAGTTTTCTGCCCACCCCTACTCATGGATATAATGTACCCCTACAATTTTCAGAATATCTTTGCGCTCTATCAGCAGCATTCGTATCTTAAAGCGTTCAGCTGCCAAACCAGGCAAAAACTTGCAGAGTTCCTACCCCAAAATGGCTCAGTGTCTGAAGAGTCAAGTCTAGAGCTGTTTCCTAAAGAAGCTACTTCATCCTTTTGTTAACGCGTAATAAATTAATAACAAAATGTCCAAACACCCATGCACTCTTTCACCCAAAGCTTATTTAGCATAGCCGCACGTTTAGCATTCTTGGCTTGTTTCTTTGTGCGTTTGACAAACATTGCCTCTTATGTCCTTGTTTCATATTTGCAGTGGCTTGGTGTAGTAAACAGGTCTTGACTACTTAGAAGGCCTCAGCTTCTTTTCTTCATTCTACTTAGTCGCTGCTGCACAGTAATCAAAAAATAGGAGTGAATGGTCACAAAACGCTCTCAAAACAAATTATTTAGGGATCTCTATGGAAGGATGAACTTGCACGTGCCTTATCTCTCCCTAACTTGAATTTACAGTTCCTACAACCTGGTATGCCCAGCTTCTTCAATGCCCTGTGTGCATCACTTTTGCTTTCACTCTCTATCTCATTCTCTCTCTCTCGTCGCGCTACCTCTCACTTATATATGCAAATAAATCTATCTCTATATACCATCTCACTCTCCATTTCTATCACTTTCGCACTCTCGTTCTCTCTCACATAGGTAAAACACATTTCCATTACAACACTAATAGCTCTAACTCAAAAAAAAAAAAGCGAGACCTATTGCATTGCAAATGCTTGTTTCATTTTTTGTCAGATTTACTATTATGTTCTGCAGTTGTTTTTCCGATTGACGAGCTCCACACAAGGCTTCACAGGTGCAATGCGTTAGAAGCCACTTTTCTGCTGCTGATCTACATGAAGGAATCTGTAAGCAGCTGCTGCCTCGTGTTTAGTGCTTGAATTTATGACACATTTTCTTAAAACAATGAAAACTACCACTGGTTTGTAGGGACCCGATCCTAGCTATGTTCCGTGGTTTGCATCTGTTCTCTTGCTGCCTGCATGCTCACAATGGGGCAGATTTACAAGCCCCTTGCGCCACTTTTGCGTCACTTTTAACATGGGAAAAGTGACGCAAAAGTGGTGCAAGGGGCTTGTAAATCTGCCCCAATGTGTTGAGAACCATGGTCCGTGCCTTTGAGAGCCCACTTGAAAGGCCAAAATCACAGTAAAAAAATAATAACAGCTCCCTATTGAATACACAAACCTTTCCTTCCCACTCTGCCAACACCATGGGATCTGATGCCCACGTCGCTGAGTCAGCAGCGGTTAGTCTTAAAATTGGTTAAATGAAAACATGTGACGTCTTGGCAGAAATGGCTCTGTGAAATCCCATTATTGTACGCGATACAGAGTGCTCGCTGGGCACGGTTGTCGTTGGTAAACTATTAGCCATCTGTTACCAGGCCTCTGCCATCATTGGTGTTTATACTGTGTTCAGTATTGTTAGTGCAGGCCCATACTGTGCAGTCCTAGATGTCTCTGAATGCTCCCAGGGAAAGGAGGCACTAGGGATTTTAGTGTCTGGGTATTTAGAATGCACTGCGTTTACCCATTCTAACACCTGGTGATGGCTCACCAGTTGCTTCTGCTTCTACTATGTGTCAACTCAAGCTTGTCTTTACTCCACTTTCTGGGTGGTTCTCAAATTGGGATCCGAGTCTGTCAGATCTCACAATACTATGAAAAACGTTCCAACCTCAGTTACTCTAGAATGTCACCTGAAGCAAATGTGTGTGTGCACGTAAGTGATCCACACAAAGTATCGCACAGTACAATTTTCCATGCATAGATTCTGTAAAGAGCCTGTGGAATCCAGCTATCATTTCTTCCCTCAGTCTTGTGTTACAACTTCCCCTGTTTTTTCTGGCTTCACAGTTGTCATGAGCTTGGCGGAAGATAATTTCACACCAATCAGTTGGCACAGCTCCAGAAAGAGGGGCTCGTAGATGCTTCTTTCCTTTCTTGTTTTACAGAATGCATAGCTCCGTCTGTGATGGAATGGATAGGCCGTGCGCAAACAGCACAATCTCTGCTGTCATTAGCATCTGCCAGTTATCAGGGTTCGCACCAGGATTTCCTGCTGATAATCCAAATTGCATGAAGCATACTTTTAGGATTTAACTCTATTTAAGAACCCTTACATTGTAGAGATAACGGTCTGCGCCTCTGTAGTGCATAACCACATGCTAATGTCCGCGTTTATTCTGTATAGTCATTATTCATAGGAGGCTTTCAATGTATTGTATTGTAGTCGCATTTGTATAACTCCTAACATATTTATTTCCGTACATTTTAACCCAAAAATACAGTGGCATTTTATCACTTAGAACCTCATTCTCTCAAGGTATGTTTTCTCACATCTTGCACGGTGTTTACACCCAATCTGACATTTGGAGTGCAATGTGGATCTGAAATTTTCCTTATTGAAATTCTTTCAAATATTACCAGGAGGGATTTGCACTGGAGAAATATGCCAGAAGGAGCAACAGTACCTAGTTTTACCACATCGTAAAACCAAAGACACAAGTTATCCCTGCAAAGCTTCGAATAGGGAGATACAATCACAGAGAGGAAAAACTACAGGGTGCAGTAACTTCTTCACCGGAGAGTGCCCTCTGTTATCACTGAAAGGTAGATTGTCTTTGTGTGTGCGTGCAAGATCCCGGAACACAACTTTTCAAAAATTTAAAAATATTCCCTCTTGATCAAATTAACAGATACCACACTCGTTAGGCAACATTCTTGTTTTTTTAATATTCTGCCAATTTACTATATACATCGTACATTTAGCTCAAGCACTACTCGAGGAAGAGTGATGTAAAACAAAGAAGCATTTGCAATGCAATCGCGGCACTAGAAAAAAACTATTTTTCTATTTCTTTACTTTTGAAGCAATCGAGGCACCCTCGCTTTAGCTTGAGATGTTTACAGCCAAAGCACGAGTTTCTGCGATTGAAACCAAAGTAAATAAAAAGAAAAAAATGGCGGACGCACGCTTTTTTTCTCTTTTTTTACTTTGGTTACCATCGCCGCACTCGCGCTTTAACTGTAAATATCTTAAGTAAAGCGGGTGCCGCGAATGGTTCAAAAGTAAAGAAATTGAAAATACAAGGTTTTTTTTTTCTATTTCTTTATTTTTGAAGCAGTCGTGGCACAGCACTTTAGCTTAAGATGTTTACAGTTAAAGCACGAGTGCGGCGATAGAAACCAAAATAAATGAAGAGAAAAAAAGGCATGCACCCGTGATTGCTAATGCAACTAACCATAAAAAAGGTGCGGCCACCACTATTCGTGCCGGGGTGCCGTGATGGATACATTTTAAAACGAGGCTGAAGCTGTTGCCTTCCCCATGCTGCAAGGAACCCTCTGAATGCGATGGGACGTAGCACATGGAGGAGTGGGAGGGGCTGCAATGCCTCATGCCTTTTCACAAACAAGACTTCAACAAGCCCAATCCCCCATAAAAGGAAGCCCAAAGCAAACCAAATATCCTACCAAAAACGAGCCCAACTGCCGTACACATCGAAAAGTGGAAAAAGGCTGAATAAATGCAATCAACAGAGCGGGAGGAACAGAGAGGAAGGCAGTACTGACACAATTGTGGCATTAAGAGGAGATGGGAGGGAGGAATGATATATTTACATGTAAGCAGCTTTGCCTCCAAAGCTGAACACAGGCAAACAGTAACAGACCAGGAAACAAAGAAAAAAATAGTCCCCCAAGAACACATAAAGAGCCATAGCGGAATGAGACAGTACTTAGTCCCTGCTGCATGGGAGGAACAGAAGGGTAAAAGGAGGAACAAAGAGGCAGGGCTGACCACTAGCAAGCAAGGATTTCTAAAGGACACTGACACAAGCAAATCAGAAGCAGGGGGATGGCTTTAAGCCAACATGAGAAATTACAACAGGTCTCGAATGCTCTACCTAAAAAAGAAAATAACTAAAGGAAGCAAGCTGTGAAGACACAAGAAGTCAGTCTTTGCATGTGACCTTGAATTGCTAATGAATTAACGCATGGCAAGTGGCAAGCTGTGACAAAACAAGCATTGGCAGATAGAAGGGTGCATGCACTCAGCCGCCCACGAACATCGAGAATATGCTCAATGTCTTGCAGCAGCTCCATCCTTGTGCTCTAGATCATGGGTGTAATGCCCATAATTGAGACATGACATCTGCAGATGTTTGACAAATCCCACTGAGCTCCTTACACCACACCGGAGACTGAGGCCTGAACGCTTGGGTTGGTGATGCGAACGATGACTCAGCATTGCAGTCTGTACCTCCTCAATGCACCATGTTTAATTGTTTCTTCTTCATTTAAACATTGCAGTGTGCGGCGAGCCAGCCCCCGGTCGGCCAGTCATCTTCGTGACTGGTCCCCTTGGTCTTGCCCTCCGTTGTTTATCCTGCACCTGAGGCCAGTGTTCCTTCCCGGTTCCCAGAACGCAAACAAACTCTGATATTGTTGAATTGTCTTGGTGTTTACCTCGTTTTGCTCTGGCTTAGATTTCACAAACCTTAAACATTCAAAGGTATAGAACGTAACCTGTTTTGGCAGGAAACTTTCTTTTGTTCCAGCTCAAAACAAGCTTTGAGATGCTTAGCCATGTTTTAACCGTTTTCACTGTATTTTCAGTACAACATTGTCCTGCATTTTTTCCCGTGTTTTTCTTATTGCAGATTTGCTGCAAGCTTTGCGAACATTAAAGTGTTGCACCAGGAGAGGCTTCATTCCCGTGACCCTGAGCCGCCCTGCCAGGGTCTGAAGCTCCAGTTATGAAGCAACGCCGTTGTTGGATTTGACTGTTCAACATACTGCATCATTCTGTGTCATACTAGCGCCGCAGGGTCATAGTAACGGCAGAATGGGCGCTGTACAAATGAGACCAAGACCCTCATATTATACTGCACAGGGTGTGATAAATTTTTCATCCGCAGATAAATTTCAGCCTGTTAAAAAAAATCCTGTAAAATACCAGGATGTGCATAGTATGGTGTGGTACATGCCATCATCCGCATGTTATGCCCCATTTTGCAGGGAAACTTGTCTTAGGTGGTAATTTTCACACCCAATCAGTTCCAAACACTGGAAACCAGGCTACTGGCAATGAGAGCTTAAATATTGTAATCATAAATGCATTAATATAGCACGCACTTCCCCATAAAAAGAGGCGTTAAAGTGCTTTACGGTGAGTAGCACTCTACTCTGGAACCCAAGGTTGGCAGTTAAGCTAGTGTTTAATGTTGGTTATTGCTATTAGCCAAGTGCTTCCAATTAAAAATATTATTATTATTATTATAACATTCTGTGTTGAGAACAAAAATCAAAAGGGGGCTTAAAATATGGGCCTAGAAATTTTGTAATAATGTTTTTTAACCTTTACGGTCTTAAGTAGTAATAACCTTCATGAGAAAGTACTAAGCGTGTCGTCTTTGCCCTGGCGGATGGCTTTTCTGTGGACGTAATGAAGCATTCAGACTGTTCTGCCTGCAGCAATAAAAAAGTTCAGTTAAAAATAAACTTGCATCCTTCAAGATAACTCCGAATTAGAAATGCCTTTCAGAAATTCACGCTAAGGCTAATGCTTCTGAAGACACAGTGAGCCGCGTGGGACCTGCATGGATTATTCATAACTGGACCTGCTATTTAATTATTGGAGCCTGACCCACCTGCCTTCACCGAACAACAACAGGATTTTCCTAATAAACATCAGAGCGATAGCGAACAAGGGAAGCGAGATGGAAGATTTCCACTTGCAGGCTGCACCCGTGGAAAGTGTAACTGGAGAAGTAGAAGCAAGTATGGCAGGTGGGCAAACGGAGATACAAATGAAAATGTTTTTCTTATGCGCACTCTGATGGAGAATAGGACCGGCGTCTTTAAAACACGTGATCATTTGCATACAGAGAAAGACACCCGTGATCAAGGCTCTTGTTGAGCAGAAACGCGTTGGCGATAGTGAGCCACCTGTAGCATATCTCCTAGCTGAATAAAGTGCTTAAAACCCGTGCAACTGGGAGTCGGCGTATTTCTTTTCAGAGAGGAGAAGTGTGGGTAGTAAAGAAATTATTTTATATACATATATATATATACATATTCACTGAAAAAACCATAGGTTTCAGGGATGTTATAGTTAAAAATTAGCATTTAAAAAACCTTAGAAATTCACTGAAAAAACAACAGGTTTCAGGGACGTTATAGTTAGTTGGACATTTCACTCGTACAAAACCAGAGAAATTTGGTCGTTATAGTTAGTTGAGCTAACTATAACTTGCGCCCCCGCAATGCACTGCTGATGACATCTCATATTACATCACTCATGACATGGTCAGCGACATCACTGATGACATCACTGATGACATCTCAAATGACATCACTGATGACATCATCCAGTGACTGTGTGTTTCTGTAAAGTTTAAATATGTTTTATATATATATATAGGCCAAGGTGTATTGAAGAATGAGTGGGTGTATGACTGTCTGAATGGATGATATAGTAGGTGCGTGATTGACTGTATAAGTGAGTGATTAAATGTGTCTTACTGAATGCATGGGTTAGTGACTAAACTGTGAATGTCTGTATCAGTCTGTCTGTTGTGTGTAAGCGGCTGCATGGGTTGGTGAGTAGCTACATGAGTTTCTAAATGGGTCATTGATTGGTTGTCTGAGTATCTGTATGGGGGCCTGAGTGTCTGTATAGGTGGGTGGGGGGTGTGTGACTCCCTGCATGAATGTGTGAGTGTGTGATTCACTGGGTGTATGGGTTCAAGACTGCGTCTGTGAGGGGCTGTATGGGTGGGTGAGTGTGTGTGGGTGTGTTGGTGAGTGAATTGATGTCTCAGTGGTACATGTGTGAGTAACTACATATGCGAAAGGCAGTATATGTGAGTGTTGGAGTATCTAATTAACTAAATGCGAGATTGAGTTATTCTGAGAGTGGTTGTGTGGATGAGTGTGTGCTTGTGTCAGTGATTGTATAAGAGAGTAGGTATGTGTTAGTATCTGTGAGAATAAGTGAGGTGGTGTGTGTATAACTGTATAGGTGAGTAGATTGGAGTGTGATTGATTCTTTGCATGACTGTGTAGCTGTGTTTGTAACTCTATAGGTGAGTGGCGGTGTGTGACTGTATAGGTGTATAAGTGCATATGATAGTGGCTGTATTGATGAGTGACTGCGTGTATGAGTGACTGTATGGGTGAGTGAGTGGATGTGTGTGTACACCTAGGAATTAGTGAGTGGGTATGTAGTAACTGGTATTGGTGTGTCTATTGTTTCAAAAATGGTAGTCTGTATTTTAGAGTGGGTGTATCAAAGGTTATATTAGGGTGTGAGGAGGTGCATCAGATTATCACACAGATGATGTCATCAGTGATGTCATTTGAGATGTCATCAGTGATGCCATCAGTGATGTCACTGACCATGTCATGAGGGATGTAATATGTGATGTCATCAGCAGTGCATTGCGGGGGCGCGAGTTATAGTTAGCTCAACTAACTATAACAGCCGAATTTCTCTGGTTTTATACGAGTGAAATGTCCAACTAACTATAACGTCCCTGAAACCTGTGGTTTTTTCAGTGAATTTCTAAGGTTTTTTAAATGCTAATTTCTAACTATAACGTCCCTTAAACCTATGTGTTTTTTAGTGAATTTCAAAGGTTTTTTAAATGCTGAATTCTAACTATAACGTCCCTGAAACCTATGGTTTTTTCAGTGAATTTGAAAGGTTTTTTAAACGCTAATTTCTAATTGTAATGTCCAAAAAACCTTTTCAAAATGTTTAAAGTTTTATAAAAATAATGTAAAGTTTTCTCCTTTCTAAAATACTCTTACCTTTTTTTATAAAAAGTGGATTCGCGCACCGATCGTGTACCAATCACGGTGAGTGCGCGAATCCAAGAATTTTGCCGCCATGTTGGTTAAGTCGTGTAGAATGCGCGTTTGGTATGCGAAGGTTGCGCGGATCTCGGCCCCGCGTAATGTCACGTACGTATTTCCGGGGGTCGCGCCGGGTGCTCGAATCTATCGCAAATCTTAAAGTTTTAAAAGTATATGTATATAAGCTTATTATATATATTATGCCAAGACATTATTTAAGATAATTGTAAATATCATATATTTGTAACTGGAATAAAAATATATTATCGCGAAATATATTTTTCCGGAATCGCGCCGGGTGCGCGCTAGTTGCGCGCCGCGCGCGCGAACCCATGTGGCTTTAAAAGAAAGTATTTAATTGGTTAAGAACCTTTTGATTCTAGAACTTGAAGGACCCCACCCATTTTTTTTCATTCCTTCAAGAGCATCTTAGCAGACACACTTGTTGTCTTCTGCTCCTCTTGCTTGCCTTTTTTGGTGTTTTTTTTTACAGAACTGAAAATGGCACCTGGTGATGCACCTGAACAGCTTCCCCCTGAAGAGGAAGAAGACCTGGAGGAACCTGTAAAGAAGAGGTATGAAAGTGTCGTATGGGCATTTTTCTCTATTCCACCAGGAGAAAAAAAGGTAAATGCCCGGAAAGTCACGTGCACTATTTGTGACAAAGTCCTCTCACAAGGTTCTGACAAAAAATATTCCTGTGGGACGTCATCGATGTTGAAATACCTACAAACAATGCATCCTCGAAGTCTAGCTAAGGAACAGCTTAGACAGGAACAAGAGAGGCAGGCAAGTGACAACAACGCTGCTGGACCTAGCACGTCAAGTGCTTCAACAACATCTAGCACAGCCAACATCTTCCCTGACTTCGCTAGAGTGGAGCAGCATTGCATAAAATGCAAAAAAAATCTCTGTTGTGGTGAACAATCACTGGATGCTGTCCTGGTTGCTATCAGGAACCCCCACTGTTATTTATTTATTTTTCTATGCAATGAGTTTATAATTGCATAATTTTTTCAACATGTTCACTGTTGGTTCTGTTGATTTTTTTTAAAAACACCCAAAAAATCCAAAAAAGGGTTAAAAAAATACAAAAAAAATATAAAACAAAAAAATAAGAAAAAAAAATGGTTCTTTTTAGAACCGCCTAATTGTGTGTGCAGCAGTATTGCCTGAGTCATTGAATGAGTGTATGGATAGTGTTTGAGGGAATGAATGAGTGCAGTAGTAGTCCCTGACTGATTGCATGAGTGTATAAGTAGTGCCTGGCTTATTGCATGAGTGAAGGAATAGTGCCTGGATGAGTAGAGGAGTGCAAGGGTAGTGCCTGAGTGATTGAAGGTGTGCATCTGTAATACCTGTGTGATTGCAAGAGTGCAGGGGTAATGTCTGCGTGATTGAAGGAGTGCATGGGTAATGCCTGGGTGCATGGAAGAGTGCATGGGTAGTGCCTGGGTGCATGTAGGACTACATGGGTAGGTCCTGGTTGATTGGTGGAGTGCATGAGTAGTACCTGGGTGATTGCATGAGTGCAGGAGTATTGCCTGGAAGATTGGAAGACTGCATGGGTAATGCCTGGGCGCATGGAAGAGTGCATGAGTAGTGCCTGGGTGCGTGTAGGACTGCATGGGTAGTTCCTGGGTGATTGCATGAGTGCTGCAGAAGTGCCTTAGTGCATGTATGACTGCATGGGCACTGCCTGAGTGATTGAAGGAGTGCATGGGTAATGCCTGGGTGATTGCATGAATGCAGGGGTAATGTCTGGGTGAATGGAGGAGTGCATGGGTAGTGCCTGAGTGATTAAACGAGTGCATAGGTAGTGCATTGGTGATTTTATAAGTGCATGGGTAGTGGCTGGGTGATTGGAGGAGTGCATGGATAGTGCCTGGATGAGTGGAGGAGTGCAAGGGTGGTGCCTGGGTGATTCCATGAGTGCGTAGGTAGAGCCTGGGTGATTGCATGACTGCATGGTTAGTGCCTGAGTGATTGCATGAGTGCATGGGTAGTGCCTGGGTGCATGTAGGACTGCATGGGTAGTTCCTGGGTGATTGCATGAGTGCTGCAGAAGTGCCTTAGTGCATGTATGACTGTAAGGGCACTGCCTGAGTGATTGAAGGAGTGCATGGGTAATGCCTGGGTGATTGCATGAATGCAGGGGTAATGTCTGGGTGAATGCAGGAGTGCATGGGTAGTGCCTGAGTGATTAGACAAGTGCATAGGTAGTGCATTGGTGATTTTATAAGTGCATGGGTAGTGGCTGAGTGATTGGAGGAGTGCATGGATAGTGCCTGGATGAGTGGAGGAGTGCAAGGGTAGTGCCTGGGTGATTCCATGAGTGCATAGGTAGTGCCTGGGTGATTGCATGACTGCAGGGGTAGTGCCTGAGTGATTGAAGGAGTGCATGTGTAATGCCTGTGTTATTGCATGAGTGCAGGGGTAATGTCTGGGAGAATGGAGGAGTGCATGGGTAGTGCATGGGTAGTGCCTGAGTGATTAGACAAGTGCATAGGTAGTGCATTGGTGATTTTATATGTGCATGGGTAGTGGCTGGGTCATTGGAGGAGTGCATGGATAGTGCCTGGATGAGTGGAGGAGTGCAAGGATAGTGCCTGGGTTATTCCATGAGTGCATAGGTAGTGCCTGGGTGATTGCATGAATACAGGGGTAGTGCCTGAGTGATTGAAGGAGTGCATGTGTAATGCCTGTGTGATTGCATGGGTGCAGGGGTAATGTCTGGGTGATTGAAGGAGTGCATGGGTAATGCCTGGGTGCATGGAAGAGTGCAAGGGTAGTGCATGGGTGCATGTAGGACTACATGGGTAGTTTCTGGGTGATTGGAGGAGTGCATGAGTAGTACCTGGGTGATTGCATGAGTGCAGGAGTAGTGCCTGGATGATTAGAAGACTGCATGGCTAATGCTTGGGTGATTGCATGAGTGCTGCAGAAGTGCTTGAGTGCATGTATGAGTGCATGGGTAATGCCTGTGTGATTGCATAAGTGCAGGAGTAATGTCTGGGTGATTGGAGGAGTGCATGGGCACTGCCCGAGTGATTGAAAGAGTGCATGGGTAATG
This sequence comes from Calotriton arnoldi, assembly GCA_963921515.1. Classification (NCBI taxonomy): domain Eukaryota; kingdom Metazoa; phylum Chordata; class Amphibia; order Caudata; family Salamandridae; genus Calotriton; species Calotriton arnoldi. The sequence goes on from CAWUFW010008212.1 coordinate 431,265, forward strand.
CCTGGGTGATTGCATAAGTGCAGGGGTAATGTCTGGGTGATTGGAGGAGTGCATGGGCACTGCCTGAGTGATTGAAAGACTGCATGGGTAATGCCTGGGTGATTGCATGAATGCAGGGGTAATGTCTGGATGAATGAAGGAGTGCATGGGTAATGCCTGGGTGCATGGAAGAGTGCATGGATAGTGCCTGGGTGCATGGAAGAGTGCATGGGTAGTGCCTGGGTGCATGTAGGACTACATGGGTAGTTTCTGGGTGATTGGAGGAGTGCATGAGTAGTACCTGGGTGATTGCATGAGTGCAGGAGTAGTGCCTGGATGATTAGAAGACTGCATGGGTAATGCTTGGGTGATTGCATGAGAGCTGCAGAAGTGCTTGAGTGCATGTATGAGTGCATGGGTAATGCCTGTGTGATTGCATAAGTGCAGGGGTAATGTCTGGGTGATTGGAGGAGTGCATGGGCACTGCCCGAGTGATTGAAAGAGTGCATGGGTAATGCCTGGGTGATTGCATAAGTGCAGGGGTAATGTCTGGGTGATTGGAGGAGTGCATGGGCACTGCCTGAGTGATTGAAAGACTGCATGGGTAATGCCTGGGTGATTGCATGACTGCAGGGGTAATGTCTGGAAGAATGGAGGAGTGCATGGGTAGTGCCTGAGCGATTAGACTCAAAATGGACCGCCAGATCAACTCCGTCGCATCCTCCTGCTTCCACACCCTCCGCCTCCTACGCAAGACCTTCGAATGGATCCCCCTCGAACACAGAAAGACCGTCACTCACGCCCTCGTCACCAGCAGACTTGACTACGGCAAAGCACTCTATGCCAGAATCAACAAAAACCTCACCGCAAGCTACAAAACATCCAAAACGCAGCTGCTAGACTAATCCTCAACCTGCCACGACACTGCCACATTTGCCAGCACCTGCGCACACTCCACTGGCTCCCCATCGAGGCAAGAATCACCTTCAAGATTCTTACCCATGCACACAAAGCCCTCCACAACACCGGACCAGCATACCTGAACAGCCGACTCAAATTCCACGCACCCCAAAGGACCCCACGATCAGCCCAGCTCTCCCATGCCATGGTCCCCTGCACCAGGAAGTCCAGATCGGGAGGCCGCTCCTTCTCCTTCCTCGCGGCCAGAGACTGGAACGCCCTCCCGCTCCACCTCAGACAGACGACATCACTCCCCATCTTCATGAGGGACCTCAAAACATGGCTCTTCGATAGACCTCCTCCTTGATGGACAGGATCCTGCACCTCCCCTCCACCCCAGCGCCTTGAGACCCTTACGGGTGAGTAGTCGCGCTTAACAAACCCATGATTGATTGATTGATTGATTAGACGACTGCATAGGTAGTGCCTGGGTGATTTTATAAGAGCATGGGTAGTGCCTGAGTGATTGGAGGAGTGCATGGATACTGCCTGGATGAGTGGAGGAGTGTAAGGGTAGTGCCTGGGTTATTCCATGAGTGCATAGGTAGTGCCTGGGTGATTGCATGACTGCAGGGGTAGTGCCTGAGGGATTGAAGAAGTGCATGGGTAATGCCTGTGTGATTGCATGAGTACAGGAGTAATGTCTGGGTGATTGGAGGAGTGCATGGCTTATACCTTGGTAATTGCATGAGTGTAGGGGTAATGTCTTGCTGATTGCAAGAGTGTAAGAGTAGGGCCTGGGTGATTGGAGTAGTGCATAGGTAGTGCCTGAATGATTTTAAAACTTGAAGGGTTCTGGCTGGGTGATTGGAGGAGTACAGGAGTAGTACCTGGGTGATTGGTGGACTGTATAAATAGAGCTTGGGTGATTTTATAAGTATATGTGTACTGCCTGAATGAATAGGGCAGTGTATAGATACTGCCTGGATTATTGAAAGAGTGCAAGGGTAGTGTCTAGGTGATTGCATCAGTGCAGGGATAATGTTTAGGGGTTTGGAGAAGTGTATAGGTACTACCTGGGTGATTGGAAGATTGTACAGATAATGTCTAGCTGATTGCATGAGTGTACATATAGTACCTGGGTGATTGGAAAAGTACATAGGTAGTGTCTGGGTGATCTTAGAACTGTATGGATACAGGTTAGGTGATTGGAGAAATGCAAGGATAGTGCATGGGTGATGGCAGGAGTGTGGGAATAGTGCCTAATTGTTTAGATTACTGCATGGGTAGTGTTTGAAAAAATGGATGAGTGCAATAAAAGTGACTATAAACATTACTTCATATTATTATACTTATTACATTTTTTCATCTTACCTTCTTTATTAAAGTAGATCCAAACTCAGTGAAACTATTTTACAGTAGTTTTATTGTAAACTGAATTTAAAATCTTTTGTAGCTTTAGTATTACTTTCTGTAAAAAAGAAGAAGAAAAATTGTTATTGACGATAATATTATAGTTTTAACAACACAACATAATTTTAGAATTACATAACATATTCAGTTTCCCTTTTTGCTGTTCTCAGATTCTACTGAATTTCACCATACACAGTGATTTCAATGTAGATCATCATATAACAACGGAGAAAAAATACAATCAATGAGATTGTAAAAAAAAACAAATCTGTGTTGAATATATTTACAACAAGTTCAACTATCTGTTTACCTATCAACAGTTTCTAAATTACATTCTTCAACTACAATAAATCATGTATTTCTCTGAAGTATATTTCTGAAATATACATTCTCATTTACATAGTGTATAATATAAAGATCAAATATATAAACTATTTCTTTCAAACACTATTTTGCAAATGCAATATCAATTAGAAGAAACAATAATCCAAACAGTAATTCTTCGCATCTTCCCAATAGGCCGAATATTGTTTCCAAATCAATTTGCATTGAAAATATCTAAAATAAACTCATTAATTTGTGTTTACATCTTTCCAATAGGCCAAATGATGTTTTCAAAACTTTGGCATCAGAAATATCAGATATGAATCTGGTAATTCGAAAGGCAATGTACATTTTAATTCCAAATGGACATCATTGCAATGTGTCCATCCTTTATTGCACTTTAAATGCACAGTTAGGCCTGGGCGGTAAATTCCGTTCCGCTCGTGGAATTTGCGGAATTTGGGTAATTTTGCGTTCTGCGAAGAACGCGGAATTGCCCAAAATTCCGCGATCCGCGGCTTTGCAGAATTTTTTGCTTGTTCGCGCTTTCAAAATGCGTGTTCGCGAGATATTTCCCCCCGAGCACGCAAACAGCGTTCGCGAACAGGAAAAAAGCATCGCGAACGGGCGGAACAAGCAATTCCACGTGTTCGCGGAACTCTGCGTGCTCGCGGAGATTTTTTACCGTTTCGCGGAGCTTTGCGTAGCGCGACTACGCAAATTCCTCCCACCCCTATACACAGTATAGTGTCCAGATGTTGCAGTAGGTCCATCATGGAAAATAATAGCCACAGCTTTAAAAGTTCTTCCTGAAATTGATAGTTGACTTGCCACAAAATTTTTAATTTTGGTTTCCAATTTTCTTCCATTTGCTCTACAACGTTGTAGCATTAAAATTACATATTTTCCAAATCTTTCTAAATATAATGTTGACAACATTTCTGATTTACAATGAGAGCATTTCATATCTTGATTAGCTGATTTTACTAATTTATTAAAAGACACTGATTTGCAATCTGATATTGTCAAATATATGAAGCGTTCAGTGTCTATTTCAGTGGTAGAAGAAAATGAACTCTCTTCACATTTATGATCCCATCTGTAACTTAGTCCAAACAAATTTTCAATTTCTATTCCTTCATCTTCCAATACTGCAAGCATAAACATAAGAAATTCTTGTGCATCTTGTTGTATATTGAGTGTAAATTGCAAAGAACCAGCACATATATCCAAAAGATGCCGAATGCCAGAAGCAGTATGGATTTTTGTTCTATCAGTTACCAACTTTTGAAAAATATAATGTAATAAAAAACAGAATCTTTTTCTCGATTTTCCATAATTTCATAATGAAGATCTTGTAGATAAAAGACAACATTCACAGTTACATTAGCATAGCAGTTGATACCTGAACTATTTTCTAACTGGTATCCTACAGTATCATCAACAGTGTCCGTTTTCATTTTCTTTGCAGCTTCATTATTCTCTTCAATTGTTTTCTTTTTTTGAATTTCACTAGAATGTTTGTCATGATTCTGTTTTGGACATACACGTTTCTCATATATGGGATATTCACCTAAGTTAGGAGCATAAAGTCTTCTTAACTGATTATACTCTCTTACACAATTTGCATCAGCACTAATCTTTTTGTCATCAAAATCAATCAAATACAAAGCAGATAATGTTCTTACTCGAGACAAGGCAACTTATGCCATGCCCTCTTTGAACACTGTACTTCCAATATTTACCAAAGCATTGTCTACACTTAAACCTTGAGATTTATGAATGGTCACTGCATATACTAAAGAAAGAGGAAACTGTTTTCTTCAAACATACAAGTCTTTTACATGCAAAAAACGAACAGCACAGCATCCAATCTGTTTTACTTCTTCAATCTGATCAAATTTAATCTTCAAAAATTCAATTCCATCTCTGTTCTGATAATTAACAAAATCAATAACTTTTCCCATTGCTCCATTTACTAAACCTTTTTCTACATCCAAATTACGCCATAAAATTACCCGACAGTTTTCACATACATATAAAGTCTTTTCTAAACCTGCAGTCTCAGGCACCGACTTTTCCAAAGAATCCAATTTTGACTGTAATTTCTCTGAGAGAATAGTAACTCCTTCGTGTTTTATTTTATCAATGGCTTCCATTTTCACTATTGGTTGTTTTTCCAGTTTCAAAAGTTCTTGATTGAATGTAGAACACTCTTGCAGTGTTGGCATTAGGCAAACTATAGAGTTCTTTTCTCCAATTTTTTGTACATTATTTCAGGTGCTATGTTTTCATTTGCAAACAAGTTCGTTAGTAGTCGACTTTGTAAAGCTTCTTTTCCATGTTTTGCCAAAGCACCAATTCTTATATCTTGAAGAATGTTTCCATAATGTTCATCACTTGCTTGTCGCATATTCCTAATAAGTTCTTTATATTCAAAATGAGACTAAATGTTTACATTTCCAATACTTCCCAAAGATTCCCTAGTGTCTTCATGGACAAGTGTTGTAAAAACCGGTTGTCCTTTCACAGGAGTAAGTTGTAGTAGATCGCTGAATACAATTACCTGTTTTCTTCCAAATAAAACATCATAATCTGTTTTTAAAATCTGTTGCATTCTTAAATGTACAAAGTCAAGCATTAAGTTTGAGACCATGCTCACCTCATCAATGATCAGAAGTTTCATTTTCTTTAGTACTCTTGAGATTTCATAACAAGCTTCAGATAGCTTGTGATATTCCAACTTATTTTCATGTTCAACTGGTAGCATGAGTAATCGATGTAATGTAATCCCTTTAATGTTGTGTGCTGCTAACCCAGTTGGAGCAGTTACAACACAAGATAAATGTGATTCAGTGGTTTTCTGTAGATACTTTTTCCTGTTCCAGCTTGACCACTGATATACATTCGAATAGGTTTAAATGATGTGCATTGGCATTCTTTTTTTTCATGCTGTATCTGTTCTCTCACTTGCTGATATATTTCTTTTTGTTCAATATTTAGTTCTTCCAAGTTTCCCAACTCAATAATATCCTGTTGTGCTTGTTGCATTGCCGTTTCTACTTCATTCATGGCTATTGCTGCCTCATTTTCAAGAATTGGTTGTCCTAATGGATCTTGACTTAGTGGGGCAGAACTTTGACTATCTTGAGAACTGTCTCTAGCTATTTCAGCTGCAATAGTAGTTTCTTGCTCAATCTCTTCATTTAACATTTGTAGATAATTTGGAAAAATTGTGCATTGAATGTTATCTTTACATGCATTAAAAGAATCTTCATAGCAGTCAAAATCTCCAAGTAATTCCATTTCACTACGCCAAGGCTTGAAAAGTTGCAGAAGTGCCAAATAGAAAAATTCCCTTTTATCTGGAGTTTCGCAACTGAGTTTCCTGTGGTTAATAAGATTTCCTTTGGCATGTTTTACCAAACATCCTTCACATCCAATTACTGCATATTTTTCTTCATTTATATTTTCTGTAACATTTCTCTTAAAGCTGTAATGTTGCAGTACTTCATAGAGACATATGTTTTCCAGATGTGGACTTCTTTTAGGATAGTACGTATCCAACATATTCGTTTTAACAATATCTGTACTTTCTGGTGCATTCAATGCTAAGTATTCAATTTCTTGTACAGATTTCAATACTCGATTTCGTGTTGCAGCAAGACCTAGACTTACCCAAGTGATTCCTCTTTACTTTGAATATAAACTTGCAGAGGTCAACCGATCCGCACATTCGTAGGATCCAATCTCTCGATGGGAAAGCATCTTCAAACTAAAGCTGTACAATTTGTTACTAAGAGTCTTCTCTTGTGAAATTTCTTCCCACATTTCTTTCAACTCCGTCTTTTCAGATTTGGTTATATATGACGTAACATAGCGAGCAACAGCAATCGAATTATCTGCAACATACTGGATATCCATATTTGCATTCCACATTGTCAAAATCACTGGATTGTAGTCATTAATATACTTTGAATCTTCAGTTCTTTTTATGTTGTAAGTATTCTACTGAAATTTTTGAGTTATAGTATGCCTTACTGCTGACATGAAACTGTTGACTCTTCCTTTTGATTACTAGACGTGGGAATCCAAAACGACATTTTGTATAAAAACTTCCCTTTGATTTGTATTTCCGTCGACAATATTTCCCACATCGATGACTTTGAAACCGTACAACTTGCTGTCTCAAGTTGTTTTCTCCTCCTTCTTTTGGAATGGCACAGGTAACATATTTTTCAATGAAAGATAAAAACACTTTCATCAGTATCAGTTCCAAATTTTGGTGCATTCTTGATCCATAACAGCATGTGAATATGAGGTACACCTCTGGCTTGGTACTCCTTTCTCCAAAAGAAATCAATAACTTCTCCAAGAGGTGGATTATTTTTATTGCAGATAAAAGACATCATAGCTTGAAACCTATGATTAAAATATCTGCACACATTTACAGGATCCAAGGAACATAGTTCTCCTGCTGTCTTCAATTCAATGTTTTTTACATTTGAATTTGCTTGTCGTAGAAATTCAAGTAAATCATCCCATGCGTACTCAGCACAGCTAAGCGTAACAAACCACGTAGGGGGTCCTAAGTTCCTTAACATACATTTAAGTTTTCCGTGACGACGATACCAATACTCATTTGTACCATGTTGACACGCCATCAAATTAATTAACTGAGATTCTAAATGATCGGCTCTTTCTTGAACTTTGTCCAAAAATTCCTTTGCAGAAAGATGTGTAAGATGAACTCCTGTTTTTAATATGTGGTTCACTGCATATGAAAGTCCAGATAAGTCACTTTCAAACAGAAGATGAAATAAATATGGAATACACTGTCGAAATCTCGGATCTTCTGAGTACAATCTTGTTGTACGATATTCTGAAGCTGGAATTTGTACTGGTCGTTCATCATATCGTCCACCTTTTCCAGTGGGGAAGAGCTGTGGAAAACAACGAGCTTCCAAACGTTTTTCCCATACACTCATGGGAGTTCCCTTCGCTTTCTTCATTTGGAATAATTCAATAGTGTTTCCTATCACTTCTTTTGAATGTAGAGGATGTATACTATAATGTTCATAACTTTCTTCACTCCTCGAGTTATCCACTTTTTCTATTTGGCCAGTTGAAATTTCTCTTTCTTTTTCTAAAGATATTTTTTCTTCTTCCACATATACATTTTTATAATAAATATTGTTTTGCACAAGATATAATGTAGCCTTTTGAAGTTTGGTGACATCTACTAACTCTTACCATATTTTCCGACTCTTTGTTGGTACACCATTAACTAGAATGACTACAGGTTCACTTTCCTCTCTCTCTACACCAACAGTTTCAATATTTTTCTTAAAATCTATAGGTAAATACACAACTCTTCCTTTTAAACCTCTTTGTAAATCTGTTGGAGGCAGCTTACCTGTTTTAGGCTCCATACGAACTATAGCCTGAAATGGGTGCACAGATTGAATAAGAATGGACTCATACGTATTTAAATCTACCAGTTCCGGAGGAATAGCTATCAACTCTAAGTTGTTATGTACAGCTCTAGCTGGCATTTTGTTCTCTTCTAGTTTGTTGTAACAATATTTACAAATACGTTGATCACTACCCAACTCAAAACGACCTTCCACCAACCAATAAGCACCAAATTGCTCCCACTTATCATTGTTTTACTTTTTACTTTTTAAATACACATCAACATTCCTAGTTTGACTTCTATAGTGAGTACGTCGACAACAAATACAAACATAGGGTCTGATTACAATTGCGGAAGGCCCGTCACCGCCAGGCATGCGGTGGCGGACCTTCCGCAATTGTACCGCGCTTTTCCCCCGCCACATTACGATGGCAGAGGAAATCGCGCTCGGACCGTGGTGGACGCAAAGACTGTCCGCCACGGGTCCTCCAAAAGCAATCTTACAGATTGCCTGGCGGACGGTCCCCATAGCCAGAAATGGTGGCGGTGCCTAGCAGGCACCATCCACCAAATCACGATGCTGGCTAGATCCGGCATTTCTATGGCGGCGATGCCGCCATAGAAAGGCTGGTGGGGATCACTGACAGGGGCCTGTTGCGGGCCCCCCTTGTGTTGGGGGAGAGGAGGGTGCACTTGGGGGGTACCCCCATACATTTCACAGCACAACGTGGCAGGCACTGCGTGGTGCCTGCCACGTAGTGCTGTGAAATGCAGTACATGGCATATTGACATTGCGGCGGGTGCTGCTTTCAGCAGCACCCGCCGCAATGTTAATGATCAAGATCCGACCGCCATGGTAGCGGTCGCATCGTGATCGGGTGTGCGGGACCGCTGCATGCATGGCAGACGGTCCCGGTTTACAACAGGATGGCGGACGGACTCAAGTCCGTCCGCCATCCTAATGGCCCCCATAGTTTGGATTTTCACAAGAAACTACCTTAAACTTTGTAATTTCTTCTGCAAACATCACAGTAGTAGTATCTTCCATCTCTTCTCCAACACCTACACTTATCAAACTCTCACTTTTTCTACACTCCTCTTGAGGACCAAAGAAACAAAACTCTATATCATCAGAAACTTTTTTTACAACCAACACTGAACCATGTAAAAGAGCTGTGTTTATTTCATTTAGAGATAATGCAGGACTTTTTACGTAGTATATTCTTCTTACTAACTTCCGCATTTCTGAATGATGTACTGCTAACATTCTTAAATGATAAAAAGTACTTCGACACACTTTTCTAGAAAGACAAGCCAGGGAATGACCCTGCAAGTTAGTAGATTTTCTCACTTTACAAGGATCTAGTCCTTGCAACATCTTAATCTTCTGTTTAACACTTTTGTTTACTATAATCTCGTAAGAAATTTCGTAATATATCAATAGATTCCTGTCGTATACTACAAATACTACTACAATCCCACTTATACACTGGAGCTTGTGTACGTCTCCCTTGAACTTCTTCAGCTATTACTTCTTCCAAATTTCTAGGAACCATCTTTTCTTTTTCAATTGGACAACAGTTTTTAACCTCATAACTACGACCACTGGTATCAACTGCATGAAGTAATGTATTTTGTTGAAAATAGCTTTCTTCATTAAAAAAAGGCTCCGTACTAGAAGTGTGTTTCCATTCACCAGAAAAGATTTTGCAAAAGTTAGTTCTATTAACCAGTCTTTTTCTTTTACTTTTCTCCTTCATAAAATGCATTATTCTATTCAATGTTTTCATTCTCTTCACTACTAATATAAACAATTTTCTTTTCAATTCAAAAGCCTTTTCAACTACACTTTCAATCTGTTCTTTTTTTAATAAAATGCTGATCTTTTATATTTTTTGCAATCTTTCAATACATTTTGTAGTACTCTACTTTTATACATTCTCTTTCTAATGTCTTTAAATTGTTTCATCCTTCTTTCAACATAGATTGTTTTCCCATAACCTAATTTGCCATTATTTTGTCCTTTTTTCATTTCCTTCTGATTTGTTGTACTACTTTTCTTTCTCTTTACTCCATTTTGAAAATTCATCACGTTCTTTGAAAGTTTTGTAACAAATTCTTTAGTTCTCTTACCAGAAGTCTTTCTCTTCAATGTCACATGTTGTACTTCATCTAATTTCTGCTTTTCTCTTTCCTTTAAATAGTACTGTTTTTTTCTTTTCTTTTCTTTTGATCTTTTCTTGCCATACTCAATCTTTATTACTAATAATGGTGAATATCTGAAATCAAAGCCAATTTTAAATAATTTTGTTAAATAGTTTAATATTATTAAAATAATTATATTCAAATATTGTCATGTATAATTAAAGAAATATGTTTAATTGCATTCAAAGCTATGCCAGACACTGCAGAATTCCTAAAATTAGAAGACATCGCAACCTATACAACAGAATCATAGAGCACAACTAAAGGATTTTTGTACTGCTACCCAAATAAAATGTAAAGTGCAATCTCTCAACTTTTAAGGCCTGCATTATATTGTGATTGAGATATGTCTTGTAACTAAAGTATATCTCTACTTGCATATGCATTTTGATTAATACCATACATGTGATTGTAGGAGTACTAAAGTGGTGCCTGAGTGATTGGAGGGGTGCAAAGGTAGTGCCTGGGTGATTTTATAAGTGCATAAGTACTGGCTGAGTGATTACATAACTACAAGGTTAGTGCCTGCATGATTGGAAGAGTAGTTCCTGGGTGATTGAAGCAGTGTATAGCTAATACATTGGTGATTCCATGAGTACCGGGGTAACATCTAGGGGATTACGGGAGTACATAGGTAGTGTCTGGGTGATTGCATGAGTGCAGGGATAATATCTGGGGGATTACATGAGTACATAGGAAGTGCCTCAATGATTTTATAAATGCATGGGTACTGCCTAGGTGATTGGAGGAATACTGTTGTAGTGCTTGAGTAAATAAAATAGCGCAAAGGTAGTGCCTGGGTGATTACATAGGTGCATGGGTACTACCTGAGTGATTATATAAGTGCACCGGTACTGGCTAAGTGATTGGAAGAGTGCATAGATCCTGACAAGATGATTGGAGGAGTGGAAGGATAGTACCTGGGTGATTGAACCACTGTATAGCTAATGCATTGGTGATTGCATGAGTGCAAACGTAATGTCTGGGGGATTAAGGAGTACATAGATAATGGCTGGGTGATTGCATGAGTTGAGGGATAATATCTGGGGGATTACAAGAGTACATAGGAAGTGCCTAGGTGATTTTATAAGTGCATAGATAGTGCCTTGGTGATTGGAGTAGTACTATTGTAATGCCTGAGTGATTCAAGGAGTGTAAAAGTATTGCCTGGGTGATTTCATAAGTGCATAGATAGTGGCTGGGTGATCTAAGGACTTCAAGGGTAGTGGCTGGGTGATTGAAGGAGTGCATGAGTAGTACCTGGGTGATTGCATGAGTGCAGGAGTAGTGCCTGGATGATTGGAAGAGTACTACGGTAGTGCCTGGGTGATTGCATAAGTACATAGGTAGTGCCTGAGTGATTTTATAAGTGCATCAGTACTGGCTAAGTGATTGGAAAAGTGCATATATCCTGACAGGGTGATTGGAGAAGTGCAAGGGTAGTGCCTGGGTGATTTAATCAGTGTATAGCTAATGCATTGGTGATTGCATGAGTGCAGGGGTAATGTTTGTTTGATTAAGGAGTACATAGGTAATGCCTGGGTGATTGCTTGAGTTGAGGGGTAATATCTGGGGGATTACAAGAGTACATAGGAAGTGCCTGGGTGATTTTATAAGTGCATCAGTACTGCCTGGGTGATTGTTAAAGTACTGTGATAGTGCCTCAGTGATTGCAGAAGTATAAATTACTGCCTGAGTGGTTTTATACCGTGCATGGGCACTGGCTAAGTGATTGGAGGAGTGCATATATCCTCACATGGTGATTGGAAGAGTGCAAGGATACTGCCTAGGTGATTAAACCAGTGTATAGCTAATTCATTCATGAATGCATGATTGCAGAAGTAATGTCTTGGGGATTAGAGGAATACATACGTAATGGCTGGTGATTGCATGAGTACACAGGTAACGTCTGGGGGATTACAGGAGTACATAGGAAGTGAAGTGCCTGGGTGCTTTTATAAGTGCATGGGTACTACCTGAGTGATTGGAGTAGTACTGTGGTAGTGCCTGAGTGAGTGAAAAAGTGCAACATCCTGAAAGCATGCATGCATATGTCTGTATCAAAAACACTATGCACACCTCAAACATTCACAGAACAAACTTCGAATTTGAAGCAAACACCAAAAATTATGTGGCATATTTCAACTGTACCTCTCTAGAGACATATAAAAAGTAGCGTAGACACTAATACCTTATCTCAACATCTTTTAAACAACACTTTTATGCTCCATCTTCACCATTCTACTACTACTCACGGTCTTGTCCCTACCACATAAAAAGCAACAACACCTTTTTGATACACATTATGCGCCTTCAAATGTATGACATATATGAAGATACGTATACAAGTAGAGACTGGCTGGGTGATTGAAGGAATGCAGGGGTAGTGCCTGGCTGATTGCATAAGTGCATAGGTAGTAACTGAGTGATTTTATAAGTACATCAGTACTGCCTGGGTGATTGGAAAAGTACTGTGATAGTGCCTCAGTGATTGGAGAAGTGTAAAGGTACTGCCTGGGTGATTTTATAAGTGCATGGGCACTGACTAAGTGATTGGAGGAGTGCAAAGATCCTCACAGGGTGATTGAAGGAGTGCAAGGGTATTGCCTAGGTGATTAAAACAGTGTATAGTTAATGCATTCATGATTGCATAATTGCAGAAGTAATGTCTGGGCAATTAGAAGAATACATAGGTAATGGCTGGTGATTGCATGAGTGCTCAGGTAATGTCTGGGGGATTTCAGGAGTACATAGGCAGTGCCTTGGTGATTTTATAAGTGCATGAGTACTGGCTGAGTGATTACATAAGTACAAGGGTAGTGCCTGCGTGATTGAAAGAGTGCAAAGGTAGTGCCTGGGTGATTGAACCACTGTATAACTAATGCATTGGTGATTGCATGAGTACAAGGGTAACGTCTGGGGGATTAAAGGAGTACATAGGTAATGCCTGGGTGATTGCATGACTGCAGGGGTAATATCTGGGGAATTACAGGATTACATAGGAACTGCCTGGGTGATTTTATAAGTGCATGGGTACTGCCTAAGTGATTGGAGAAGTGTATAGATCCTGACAGGGTGATTGGATGAGTGCAAGCATAGTGCCTGGGTGATTCAATCAGTGTATAGCTAAAGCATTAGTGATTGCATAAATGCAGGGGTAATGTCTGGGGGATTACAAAAGTACATAGGAAGTGCCTGGGTGATTTTATAACTGCATGAGTACTGCCTGTGTGATTGGAGTAGTACTATCATAGTGTCTGATTGATTCGATGATTGTAAAGGTAGTGCCTGGATGATTTTAAAACTGCATGACCACTGGCTGAGTGGTTACATAAATACAGAGATAATGTTAGCATAATTGGAAGAGTGCAAAGGTACTGCATGGATGATTATATAAGTGTATGGGGAGTGGCTGGGTGATCGAAGGACTGCAGGGATAGTGCCTAGGTGATTGCATGAGAACAAAGATACTGTCTGGGTGATTGGAGGAGTACTAAGGTAGTGCCTGGGTGATTGCATAAGTGCATAAGTAGTGCTTGAGTGATTTTATAAGTGCATGGGTACTGGGTAAGTGATTGGTGGAGTGCATAGATCCTGACACGGTTATTGGAGGACTGCAAGGATAGTGCCTGGGTGATTGAACCAGTTTATAGCTAATGCATTGGTGATTGCATGAGTGCAGAGGTAATGTCTAGATGATTAGAAAAGTACATGAGTGCATAGGTACAGCCTGCATGATTGCAAGACTGCAGGGATAGTACATAAGTAGTGCCTGAGTTATTGCATGACTGCAGGGGAAATATTTGGGGGATTACTGGAGTACATAGATATGAGTGGGTGATTTTATAAGTCCATGAGTACTGCCTCAATGATTACAGAAGTACTAAGGTAGTGCCTGTGTGAATTTATATGTGCATGAGTACTGGCTGAGTGATTACATAAGTACAAGAGTAGTGCATGCGTGATTGAAAGAGTGCAAGAATAGTGCCTGGGTTGTTAAAGCACTGTATAGCTAATGCATTGGTGATTGCATGAGTACAGGACTAATGTCTGGGGGATTAAAGGAGTACGTAGGTAACGCCTGGGTGAATGTATGACTATAGGGGTAATATCTGGTGATTTACATGACTTCATAGGAAGTGACCGGGTGATTTTATAAGTGCATGGGTACTTCTTGGGTGATTACAGGACTACTGTGGTAGTGCCTCACTGAATAAATAAGTGGAAAGGTAGTGCCTCATTCATTTCATAACAGCATGACTACTGGCTGAGTGATTACATAACTACAAGGGTAGTGCCTCTGTGATTGAAGGAGTGCAACGGTAGTGCCTGGGTGATTATATAAGTGCATGAGTAGTGACTACATGATTCAAAGAGTGCATGGGTAATACCTTGGTGATTGCATGAGTGCAGCAGTAATGCCTGAGTGATTACAGCAGTGCATATGTAGTGACTGGCACATTGGAAGACTGCATGGGAAGTGCTTAGGTGTTTTTATAACTGCATGAGTGTTGGGCCTAGCCAAATATAAAGCAGCAGACTATTACATGACTCAACCATAAGTCTCTCCTTATTGTTAAAAGCATGCATTTATATGTCTCTAACTTTTCAAATCATCATGATATCTAAAAGAAATATATAAACAATATTTCTGGAATATAGTGAAACCTAGAAACTGAGACATGTAATAGATCTGCCTGAGTGATTGCATAACTCCATGGGTAGTGCTTGGGTGATTGTATGAGTGCAAGGGTAGTCACTGGGTAATTAAAGGAGAAGATGGATAGTGACTGACTAATTGCATGAGTGCACACATAGAGGTTGAGTGCATGGATAAGTGTAAAAATAGCACCTGAAGGCATAGATGAGTCATGGAGTAGTGCCTAGGTGAATAGATGAGTGCAACAGTACAGCCTGGGTGATTCTACGACTGCAAGGCTAGTGCCTGGGTTAATACATGAGTGCATAGGTACAGCCTGCATGATTGCAAGACTGCAGGGCTAGTACATAAGTAGTGCCTGGGTTATTGCATGACTGCAGGGAAAATATCTGGGGGATTACTGGAGTACATAGCAAGTGAGTGGGTGATTTGCCAGAGCACTCCTGTTGCTTATTAGAGCACCTTTACATCACATCCGGGTACTAGTGATTACGTAACTCCGCCCACATGACGTTTAAAAAGGCATCAAGACAAACAGTTTCTTGGCCTGCTGGTTTGCGCAATGTACGAGTGAAAATTGGGACCCGCGTACCTGGGAGCAATATCCAGTTTAGTCGATCCTCTTTCAAGGTACGTAGTGTGACCATGCTGTCCAAATGTTGTACCCCAGCGTTAACTTCGATTATCATTTAACATCGTTTATGCAAGTTCTCATTTAATGTAGCGCTCTCCTTTGTTTAAACTATTTCTGAAAGAAATCTTTTTAACAATTAAGGGGCGTTTATTCACATACCGTCTGGCACTCCTTATGTCATTGCCCTTTAGTACTTCATCATTTATTTATGCCTTTATGTCCTTCCTTACTTAGGACATTTTGATTGCATCAAAATTAATGTGTGTGGAACCTACGCTTGACCTTTGGGACTTGCCATAGTTTTCTAAAGATCCGTCTGTTCGTCGACGAGGAAATCAAAGGTAGAATTCTTATCCAGTCATATTAGTATCTCTGCAGCCGTGACGTAAAACTTAATTTAGAAATCGAATTTGAGATTATATAATGGGAACTTTTCCCCCATCTTTTTCCTTCTGTTTTCTCTTCAGAGATTGATTGTCAAGTATCTGAACATTCTATGGCTCATTGCGATATTATCATTGGATAAGATTAAAAACTGAGATCCACAGTAGCACAATTAATAGTCCACTATTGGTAAGATTACCACATTCAACTATTCTTATGCACAGGAATATGTAGGGTTTTGCGCTTTACATTTTCCCCACTTACCTGTGAAATCGTTTTTTGCTAATATAAAACAGGTTTTACCTGTAATTCCAGCTAGCAGTGCGAGTAATAATGTTTTTAACGATCAGTTTTTGTGACTATCAACCAGTTCACATATTTTGTCGTAACTGCTCTAAATATATAGGGCTAGTACGTCGTCTTTTTCTCTTTCTTCTTTTTTCTTACATCCTGATGCATCTTTTGTTGCCCAGTGATATAGGTTAATAATAGATCTGCACATTCATTATGAGACATAAGCTGTAGTGTGTCTTTAGAAGCCCTGTTACTTTTTCTGTTTTGATATTCTTCTTTGTTTCCTTTGGATTATTTACAGGTAATTGTCGACCATTAGTGCTTCCATAAGTCTCTCACTGCAATTATATAGTGAAGTGACTCAAATATACATGTTAAGGTAATTACATATACCTATCTTTGGGAATAAGGTAATTGCTAACCATTGTTTTTTTCATTGGTAATTTCAGCTTCACTATTTCACGCTATGTTGTTCTTATACACTACTTTGGTGCCCTAATCTTAGGGTTGCTGTTCTTCCTTGCTCTTATCTGTTTAAACTAAACTTTGTGGTAACCCAGAGATTAAAAGACATTCTAAAAGTGGTGTGTTCAGTATTAGAACACATTCTCTGTGTTTCCTATTTTAAACAATTTTCTTTTTCCTCTTTTCATCGTTCATTTATTGTTATGACATTTATTACTTTGTAGTGGTTTCCCTGTCTGTGACATTTTTTAATATTCTTAACATGGTTTTTAATGATCAAAGTTTTTGATCTTTAGTAGGACCTGACCTTTAGTGACCAGTTTCAATTCTCATATACAAATTTTCCTTTCCAGATTTAACTAGACCATCATGGCTACCTGATGAAGGCGTCGAGCCGAAACGCGCGTAGACATGAATTATGATAGCCATGACCATGTCTTTTTATTCCATTTGTGATAAATAAACTGTTCTCCTCTTTTTTTCTTATTTTGTTAAAAATTATCTGTCTTTGGTACACATATTCATGTTTTATATCAACAATATTATGATGGATAAATGCTGAACCATGAAATTAGGCCATGTATGAATGGATTAGTATGTATGATTAGTTCTCAAAACTTTTGTACATTATGCATAGGTCGAACATGGATTTATAGATGTACCCTCAGTGTTAAAATTGTATGTCATGTATCTTTTCTTACAATATTTATGAAAATATGCATTCTTTAGTTTAACCTTTTTAAAAAATATAAAAACAATAAAAACATATATTTTTGGAAAACATTTCTTTCTTCTTCTTTTTTCTGGTCCTATACTGATTCTATGTTTCTCTAGGTCCACTTTTAACTCATTTCCTAAATAGTTCATTCACACTTAGTTATTGACCCTGATTTAGGAAATGTATTCAGGGGTACCCCTTTTGTTACACATAATTACTTCTTGGGTGATTACAGGACTACTGTGGTAGTGCCTCACTGAATAAATAAGTGGAAAGGTAGTGCCTCATTCATTTCATAACAGCATGACTACTGGCTGAGTGATTACATAACTACAAGGGTAGTGCCTCTGTGATTGAAGGAGTGCAACGGTAGTGCCTGGGTGATTATATAAGTGCATGAGTAGTGACTACATGATTCAAAGAGTGCATGGGTAATACCTTGGTGATTGCATGAGTGCAGCAGTAGTGCCTGAGTGATTACAGCAGTGCATATGTAGTGACTGGCACATTGGAAGACTGCATGGGAAGTGCTTAGGTGTTTTTATAACTGCATGAGTGTTGGGCCTAGCCAAATATAAAGCAGCAGACTATTACATGACTCAACCATAAGTCTCTCCTTATTGTTAAAAGCATGCATTTATATGTCTCTAACTTTTCAAATCATCATGATATCTAAAAGAAATATATAAACAATATTTCTGGAATATAGTGAAACCTAGAAACTGAGACATGTAATAGATCTGCCTGAGTGATTGCATAACTCCATGGGTAGTGCTTGGGTGATTGTATGAGTGCAAGGGTATTCACTGGGTAATTAAAGGAGAAGATGGATAGTGACTGACTAATTGCATGAGTGCACACATAGAGGTTGAGTGCATGGATAAGTGTAAAAATAGCACCTGAAGGCATAGATGAGTCATGGAGTAGTGCCTAGGTGAATAGATGAGTGCAACAGTACAGCCTGGGTGATTCTACGACTGCAAGGCTAGTGCCTGGGTTAATACATGAGTGCATAGGTACAGCCTGCATGATTGCAAGACTGCAGGGCTAGTACATAAGTAGTGCCTGGGTTATTGCATGACTGCAGGGAAAATATCTGGGGGATTACTGGAGTACATAGCAAGTGAGTGGGTGATTTTATAAGTGCATCAGTACTGCCTGGGTGATTGGAGTAGTACTGTGGGAGTGCCTCAGTGATTGGAGGAATGTAAAGGTAGTGCCTGGGTGATTTTATAAGTGCATGGGCACTGGCTAAGTGATTGGAGGAGTGCATAGATCCTGAGAGGGTGATTGGAGGAGTGCAAGGGTATTGCCTGGGTGATTGAACCAGTGTACAGCTAATGCATTGGTGATTGCATGAGTGCAGAGGTAATGTCTGGGGGATTAGAGGAGTACATAGGTAATGTCTGGGTGATTGCATGAGTTGAGGGATAATATCTGGGAGATTACAGCAGTACATAGGAAGTGCCAGGGTGATTTTATAAGTGCATCGGTACTGCCTAGGTGATTGAAGTAGTACTGTGGTAGTGCCCCAGTGATTGTAGGAGTGTAAAGTTAGTGCCTCGGTGATTTTATAAGAGCATGGGCACTGGCTAAGTGATTGAAGGAATGCATAGATCCTGACAGGGTGATTGGAGGAGAGCAAGGGTAGTGCCTGGGTGATTAAACCAGTGTATAGCTAACGCATTGGGGATTGCATGATTGCAGGACTAATGTCTGAGGGATTAGAGGAATACATAGGTAATGTCTGGATGATTGCATGAGTTGACGGGTAATATCTGGGGGATTATAGGAGTACATAGGAAGTGCCTGGGTGATTTTATAAGTGCATCAGTGCTGCCTGGGTGATTGGAGTAGTACTGTGGTACTGCCTCAGTAATTGGAGGAGTGTAACGGTAGTGCCTGGGTGATTTTATAAGTGCATGGGCACTGGCTAAGTGATTGAAGGAATGCATAGATCCTGACAGGGTGATTGGAGGAGAGCAAGGGTAGTGCCTGGGTGATTAAACCAGTGTATAGCTAACGCATTGGTGATTGCATTAATGCAGGAGTAATGTCTAGCGGATTAGAGGAGTACATAGGTAATGCCTGGTGATTCCATAATTGCAGGGGTAATATCTGGGAGATTACAGGAGTACATAGGAAGTACCTGGGTGATTTTATAAGTGCATGTGTACTGCCTGGGTGATTGGAGTAGTACTGTGGTAGTGCCTGAGTGATTGGAGGAGTGCAACATCCTGAGTAGTAGCAGAATACTGAAATTGCAGCACAAAAGTGAGGTCTATGACATGGTGTACACTTTTGTACTGCAGCTTCACAATTCTGTAACTACTCAGTGTGTTGGGTGTACCCAAAATTAAGCATCAAACATACACATGAGTCTGTTATAAATCTCACCATATTCCTGAAACTATACATGCATATATGTATACCTTTTGAAATCATCATCATATATAAAAGAAATAAACAAATAGACTGAACTTTACATTTGAAAGACACACCTACATTTCTGCAGTGTATTTCAAGTGTACCTTTCCCCAGACTCATAGAAAGTAGCCTAATCAGTAATCCTTTCTGCCAACATGTCTTAAAACTCACTTTTGTTTTACAGCTTCACCATTCTACGAATATTGGGCCTAGTCCAACATAAAGCAGCAACCTATCACATGTCTCTACCATAACTCTAACCATATTCCTAAAAGCATGCATGCTTCTATGTATACCTATTGCCAAAACCATAACACATATTAGAATACATGTGCAAGTAGAAACATAACCACACTCACAAGACAATAAAGGCCTTAAAACTTGACAGAGTACACTTAACATGTCAAACACACCTAGATTTATGCGGCAAATTTCAAGTAAACATTTACACAGACTCATAAAGTACCATAATCAATAATTCCTCTCCCAACATATCTTAAACATCACTTTTCTACTACTACTGCTTCACTACCCTAGTACTAATCAGGTATTGAGCATAGCTAATAGCAAAGCAATCCTTCACTTATCTTTGATGAAAGTCTCCCCATATTTCTAAAAGCATGTATGCATATATCTCTACCTTTTCCGAGTATCATCATATATAAAAGAAACATACAAATAGATCTATACCTGTATTTTATAAATCTAGCATCTTCAGATGCATAACACATACCACAATCACAAAACCATGCAGATCTTAAAACTTAAGAAGCTGCACTTCTCATTTCAAATATACACCTTAAATAATGTGATATATTTCAACCATACCTTTCAACAGACTCATACAAAATACCCTAATAACTAATTCATCTGCCAACATCTTTTAAACCACAGTTTTGAGCTGAAGCTTCACCATTCTGCAACTACTTATGCTATTGGACCTACACAAAAATAAACTAGCAACCCTTCACAAGACTCTGCTGTAAGTCTCACCATATTCCTAAAAGCACGCATGCATATGTCTGTAACATTTGCTAGCAGCATCATATATAAAAGTAATATACAGATAAATGTATACCTGTGTTTTATACATCTATCATCTTCAGACGCATGCTACATACCATAATACATGTGCAAGTAGACACATACCTCAGTCACAACACCATCCACAGCTCAACACTTCACAGACTACACTTCAAATTTCAAACAGACACTGAAAATTATGCAGTATATATGAAATATACCTTTCCACACATCATACAAATTACTATGATAAATAATATCTCTACAAACATATCTTATATTCATATTATACATATACCCTGCCGGACGTCGGACACTGTGTTCACGCTGGGTTTTCTACCCCCTCCCCCACCTCTTCCCTCCTTCATTCTTCTGAGTGTGCCCGTGACCAAAGCACTCCTCTCCCCTTGTTGGGGAGGGATCCAGCATCTATGCCCTGGAGTCTCAGCGACCCCGTTGAGAGAGTCCACCGCGACAAGGGAATCACACAAAACGGAGGACTGGGAACGATCCCTTTACCGCGGGGAGCCGTCTCCCACCCAGCCGGACGTCAGACACCGTTACTTCCTTGTCCCCACGCTGTGTCTCCTACCCCCTCCCCCACCTCTTCCCTCCTTCATTCTTTGCCTACCTCCCCTATTCCTTTCCTCTCTCCCCTGAATTTCTCTCCCCTGCCTGCTTTGTTTATCCTTATGCCTATACTCCGCTTAATCTCCCTCCCCGTTAACCCTTAACATTACCCCCTTACCCTTCTACTTTACATTACCCCCTTACCCTTCTACACGCCTTGAACCAACGGATGTAACCTGTAACTCATGTACCTTCTGTAACAATGTGTAACTTGTAACCTATGTAACTTTCCTCATGTAAAGCGCTCTGATACCTCCGGGTCTAGCCAGCGCTATATAAAACTCAAGTAAATAAAAAATAAAAATAAATAAATCTCAAACCTCACTTTTGTGCTGCTGCTTTACCATTCTACAACTACTTATAATGTTACACCTACCCAAATACAAAGCAGGAACCCTTCACATGTCTTTTCTGAAAGTCTCACCATATTCCTAAAAGCATGCATGCATATGTCTGTACCATAACACTATGCACACCTTAACGATTCACAGAACAAACTTCCGATTTCAAGCAAACACCAAAAATTATGTGGCATATTTCAACTGTACCTCTCTAGAGATTTAAAAAAAGAAGCCTAATCACTAATACCTTATGTGAACATCTTTTAAACCACACTGTTATGCTGCATCTTCATCATTCTATTACTACTCAAATTATTCTTGAGCCTACCACATAAAAAGCAACAACACCTCTTTGTTATACATCATGGACCTTCAAATGTATAAGACATATGAAAATACATATACAAGTAGAGACATACTTCAGACAGAAGTCCATGCACACCTTAAAACTTGACAGACTCCACTTCCAATTTGAAAGCAACACCTAGAATGATGCGGTATACTACAAATGTACATATGCACACACTAAAACAAACTACCATAATCACTAATCCATCTTCCAATATACACATATTACTATACAAAATCTATTTCAAACAACATTTAACTACAATAAAACAAACTACAATACACATCTCTACATTTAATAATATATTTCAAACATGACAGTTTTTTTTCCCCCCCAAAATAAAGCTAATACATAATACACCTCACAAATATATAACTCACCTTCCAAATTGATTTGTAGAATATGAAATATCAGAAACTCATAAAAGATTTTCTTATGCACACAATCAATGTAATGCACCTCTCTCAACAAGATAAAACCAGTAATGGCAAACTTTCCCTCTCTTTCTCCACACAAATAAATGTAAGTAACAAATCACATTGCTTCCTACATAATTTCAAATTGTAAAACACATTTCTATTGATTAGACAAATTAACACTTACCAACTGACTTCTAAAAGTGCCCGAACTGGTTCTGGAATTTTTGGGAGTCGCGATTCCACTGTGCCCCAACTCGATGGAGCCGCGAATCAATACGGGAGTTCAAAAATATATTACAAAGAAAAATACCACTATTTTTTAAGAACACACCACTTCAAAAGATAGTACTGACTTGGGAAATCTTACTTTTATAACATATCACTTATATATGAATTACAATTCCACATTTTAAAACCACAGATAACATTCAACCCTTCCCCCTTCTCCCTAATGCCAGTTTCCATAGCAACAGTTCATGGAACATTGAAGTGAACTGACAGGTCACAAGTTCACCATATCTTCAAGTTCAGCACACAAGCTTACAAATGCAAACAGCAGGTGTGGTTGACGTTTCCAAATTAGACCTTATCCTATCTACTGTACCTTTCAAACATTTTTAACAAACCAATAAGAAACATGCTTTTTAAAGAAAGTAACATGCACCCTATTTTTGAGTGTACAATGTTCATAAACAGCCAATCAATTATCTACTTTGTAAAAAACAGCATTGTGTCCACCATTTTAGATACCTCCTATTCTACCAACTGACTACCTCAGCTACAGACATCTTTTCATTACTTCCAGACATCCCTTCAAGATGCTTACAGTATGAATTGTTGGGCACAGCTATGTTTACTGGTGCAAAAGGTATGCTGAACGCAGAAGTATTGACAAAGACCTAGCTTTGCAAAATGTGGATATTAAATGGATTGCACAGAGAGGATTAAAGTGGCACCAATTGATGCCTTTCGTTAAAACCTTTTTGCATCTCCAACCCCCTGACCTCATGATTGTGCACTGTGGTGGCAATGACCTAGGCACATTGGCTGGGGTAGGTCTGGAAATGCTAATGAAGGACACCTTTGCACAATTGATGTTGCTTTTGCCTCAAACTGTCTTTGTATACTCTAATATATGCCAAAGGCAGAAATGGAAGTGGTCAAATCAATTCTGTCTACAGATTGAGAAAGCTAGAAAGAATGTCAATAAAGCTGTTTCTTCTTATCTCAAAGACCATAGGATGGGCTCCATATATAACAACAATCTATGTTTTGAAATGGATGACATCTACAGAAGTGATGGAGTACACTTCACAGATCATGGGAACAGAGTCTTTCTCAACAACCTAAAGCTGTGCATCCACACTTACATGTAGCTGCAACAAACTCTTAATGAAAACAAGGGCTCTTTTTAGAGCCACCCTATAACATAATAGTGAATATACATTTTTTTTTACACATACATATTTTTTTTTATTTTTGGTGGATTCACGCACCCGACACGAATCTGCAAAAGCATGAATTCAATGTACTACAACACAACACTCTTTTCAAGTTTAACTATTAATTTTTAATTTTATATATTTTTAACAACTCTATCAATTGTAATCTTGTCATTAACTTCAATCACAGTACCTCTTTAAAACAACTTCACAAATACAACACTACCATCTAAATTATATACTACTAAATTATTTATTTGAGGTGAATTTGCAAATCCAACACAACGTTACACGTGGGGGCCGCGCTGAGAGCAGCGTTGGAGTCGCAGAAAAAAAAACGCCCCACTTTCATTATTCGGTATTCGCCCTGGGGACCCCATCCCCCAGAACCTCCCAAATTTTTTATTAAAAAAATTATGGAGGGGGGCAGCGTGGTCTCTCCTCCTAAGGCAAAAACCTGGAAAAACTTTGGTGCAAAACCCAAAAGGAAATAGAGAAATTTAACTTTAAGAAAGCTCTTACCTCTTACCATAAGAATTTAAGAAAGGCACGGAAAGCCCACGTAATTTTAAAGCTCAATCAAGTGGGCAACTCAACGAAGGAACTTTACAAAATTCTCAACACTTTCACCAACCCTACTGCTTGTAATGCACATATTCCCCCTTCCCAAGCACTTTCTGATAACATAGCTAACTACTTTGATGAAAAAATAAACCTAATATATGATCAATTCCCCCAGGTCTCTAATTCCTTGGATTCTGTAAATTTGCTGCCTTCTACCTGGAGATTGTCTGTGACTGGCCTTCAACACTTCAATGCAATGCAGATATCCCAGGCAGAAGCCATGTTGAGAACGGCTAAATCAGGTTCTCCCCTGGATGTTATGCCAGCATATGTGTCTGCCTTACTTGCCCCTCTCCTGGCTCCTGCTATTTGTGACATTCTTAACACTTCTTTGAGCGAGGGGGCACTCCCACTTGAATGGAAGGCTGCTCAGGTGCTACCTATTAAGAAAAAAGCCCAGATACCCGCTGAGGTGATTGCTAACTGGCTCCCTATTTCGCTCTTGACGCTTATGCGCAAAATGGTGGAAGGTACGTCAACACCCAGCTGATGGGTTACCTTGAATCTAAAGGAACCCTTGACCCCTCCCAGTCTGAATTCAGACCCCACCACTCCACAGAAACCACTCTCATTGGTGTCACAGATTATATTAGAATGTCTCTGGATAACAACAAGGCAGTGCTGCTGGTGTTATTGGATTTGACAGCAGCCTTTGATACTGTCTCTCATCAGAAACTGATTCACCAATTGGGAGAATTTGGTCTGCAGGGACAGGCACTCAAGAGGCTCGCCAGTTTTCTGGATCAGCGCACTCAGACGATTAACTTAGGTCCATTTCGTTCCCATACTTTGAAGCTTACTAAGGGGGTGCCGCAGAGCTCTTGTTTGAGCCCTACATTGTTCAATGTTTATGTGGCCCCCCTTGCCAAGATTATTAGGGAATATGGTTTCACTCCCTATTCGTATGCGACACACAACTACTTCTGTCCTTTGATAAGGATACGGAATTAGTTGATCAACGCTTCGCGGAGGGCATACTTGCCATATTGGCTGGATGACAGAAAATTTCCTTCAGCTTAATGCATCTAAGACTGAGATCCTTTTATTTGGCTCTGCTCAATCCATTTGGTCCCCAAATTGGTGGCCCACAGCGTTAGGCCCCACTCCTATTCCATCTCTTGCGGCAAAAAATTTGGGGCTCCATCTGGATAACTCTCTGACCATGAAAGATCAAGTCATGACCACAACAGGGACCTGCAACCACACTCTGAGTCTTTCGCGCAGAGTGTTTCAGTGGCTGCCCTTAGCAAATCGCCGCACCCTGATTCAGGCTTTGGTTATCGGCCGACTTGATTATTGCAATGCTCTTCTAGCATCTGCAAACGAATCTCTCTAGATTGCAGATAGTCCAGAATGTTGCCGCACGTCTGGCTCTCAAAATGCCCCCGTGTATCCCCTCTAGGCCCAGCTTCACTGGATGTCTATTCGCCAGAGAATTACATTTAAACTATGCTGCCTTGCACATAAATCACTTTATGGCAGGTGTCCAAGCTATTTGGCAGACAAAATTAAATCTTACCGCCCGAGCAGGCTTCTTAGATCTGAAGGGAAAGGGCTGCTTGTGGTCCCTCGCTACAGGAAACTACGAGCAGGAGGCATAACTTTCACTCACCTTGCTCCAAAATTTTGGAACACTCTGCCCGAGGACCTGCGTCAATGCCCCAGTCTTCTCCGATTCAGGAAACTCCTGAAGACTGAACTATTCTGGGACTGAGTTGGGCTTAACCTGTACTTTGTCTTCTCTGCAGCACGGAGATACGCCTTTGGAGGTGATTCCGGCGCTTTATAAATTCCTTTACAAATTACAAGGCCACTTCTGGCCCCGGGGACCCCATCCCCCGGAACCTGGCCTACCTGGATTTTTTTGGGGGAGGGGCGCCGCGTGGCCACCCTCCTAAGGCCAATTATGGCCCCAGGGATCCCATCCCCCGGGGCCGGCCTTACTTTTTAAAAAAAAATAAAAAAATAACTACAATAAAGGGGAGGGGGGCCGAGTAGCCCCCCTTCCGGGCCACTTCTGACCCCGGGGACTCCGTCCCCAGGGGCCGGCCCTCAAGTTGGGGACCGTGGGGGGAGCCCCAATGCCCCCACGATCCTTGCCGGCTCCCCGCCTCCTGCGGGAGCTGACATTGCTTTTGGACAAGGGGAGCTGCTAACATGCAGCTCCCCTTGCCCAAAAGCAATTCTGCTTTGCTACGTTGAAGCGAGAGCAGGTTACCGGCTCTTGCTTCAACGAAGCAAAGCAGTGTTTGCTATGACAGGGAGGGAGCCGTGCTCCCGCCCTGCCATAGCAAACAGCAATCTCCCAGTGGTGGGCACCCCGGGACATTGCAGGAGCCGGCCCTGGGGGGTGGTGGTCCCCAGGGCCATCGAGGGCTCCAGGATGGGGGCTGCGCGGCCCCCCTCCCAACATTTGCATAGCCCCAGGGAGGTGGTGGTCCCCGGGGGTCCGCAACTGACATATTCTAATTTATGTTGCCCCGGGGAGATGGCACTCCCCGGGACTACGTGGGGGCGTGAACCTCCCCATTTAAACATCTAAGCCCGGGGAGGTGGCGGTCCCCGGGGCTTAGGGCAGCCTGCGAGGCCCCCCCACACAAAATGTAAAAATGCCCCGGGAGGTGGTGGTTCCCGGGGCAGGGTGGGGGGCAGGAGCCCCCCACGCTATTTTATTATTTTAGCCCCGGGGAAGTGGCGGTCCCCGAGGCTAAAATCGCCCCCGGGACCTGTCCCACCCAGGGGCTTATAGAAAACGAAGCGCGGTAGCCCGCGCTTCATTTTAAAAAAAAATTTCTCTGCCAGATTCGCGCACCCAGCGCGACTTCTTCCGTTTTCTTTTTAAAAAAAATACTTTTTTTGGCCCAGGGGGTCCTTGTGGGACCCCCTGAGCAGGCCTAGGGGGTCAGGGTGTTTCTACCCTGCCCCCTTTCTTGTTTTTTTAATCATTTTTTAAACTGTTTTCTTGTGACTCGGTTTCCGAGTCACAAGATGGCTGCCAACACATTCTGGTTTGTAGTGTTGGCAGCCTATCAGAATGAAGCTTGTGCTCGGGAGGGTTCGTGAGTCCTCCTCGGTGCTCAGATATATAAATTGTTATTTTTTGAATTTCTCAGCAACTACTGAACGGATTTACACCATTTTAAAAAAAAAGCACACTTTCTGGACCAAGACCTAGCTTTTTGCCAAATTTGGTGTAATTCCGTTCAGCAGTTCGGGCTGTAGCTTTGTCTAAAGTTCCTATGGAAATTAACATGGGGAAAACGCATTTTGGGACCCCCCTTTTTTCTCGGCCCCCGCTCGACGAATCACCTCGAAACTTTCAAGACAGGAGCTGACCTGAGTGAGCCATTAGTTTGGAAAATTTCGCGAAGATTCGTCAAACGGCGCTAATGATATTGGCAAAAGAAAAAATGCTTTTTGAATAGAAACAAGGTCCTAAGTATAACTACCTACTGGCGACCGCCTATATAGATAGATAGATAGATAGATAGATAGATAGATAGATAGATAACACACATACATATATGCTCACACACATATATATTTGATACAGGTAAAACAGCTTTTCTAGAAGTAATATTGGACCATATTACACATGGTACTGTTTATGTATTTTTATGTTACATTTGAAAGTCCAGCTGTCTAT
Source organism: Calotriton arnoldi (assembly GCA_963921515.1). Lineage (NCBI taxonomy): Eukaryota > Metazoa > Chordata > Amphibia > Caudata > Salamandridae > Calotriton > Calotriton arnoldi. The sequence goes on from CAWUFW010008212.1 coordinate 459,558, forward strand.
GGGCACTAATTGGAATAAAGATATTTAGGTTTAGTTTTCCTTTCAGATGACAATCAACGGATACCTCGGTCCCAAACTGGGTTCAGGGTAGGGGCAGGCATACTAACTAATCTTTGAGCTCTAACGCTACTAACTGAAAATGCCAAACACCAGAACAAGTGGATGTTCGCCTGCTTTGTGGACCTAAAGTCAGCTTTCGATCGTGTGCCCGAAAACACTTATTAACAAAACTGGCAATGTGGGGCATCCCAAACATCTTACTGATTGCCATCAAAGAACCGTACACGGGTACCTGTACCCGGGTTAAAATATGTGATGGCAGTTGTGTAACAAAGAAAATAGACACCCACAATGGATTAAAACAGGGGTGTGTGCTAGCCCCAAGCCTCTTTAATTTGTATTTATCCGATCTTGAAGAAGCACTCAGTGAAGCTAATGGCCATCCACCAACGTTAGCCAAAGAGGAAATCAGGTGCCTGCAGTATGCTGACGACATAGTGCCTCTTAGCCAAACCCCAATTGGGCTTCAACGCAGCATGAGTACATTAGCTAAGTACATGGATCGGCACGGGTTAGAATTAAATTTATCTAAAACAAAGGTAGTGCGGTTAGTGAATGCCAAATACAAAAAACACGTGTGGTTTCTGGACGGAAAAAAGTTGAGGCCGTCGCCCCATACAAATATTTGGGATTTAAAATTGAGAGAAAACTGAGTTATAAGCACCCGCTCCTTGCAATGAGGGCTAAAGCACAAAATCTCATATATGGATTCTAATTATTAAAAAGGAAATTAAGCTGTCCATCCTACAGCCACCTATTATCTGTCATGCCGGCACAGTTAATGCCTTCTGTCACCTATGGTACCGAAATTATGAGGTGTCAAGAAATCTCAATTATAAATTACATCCAAACAAAAGTGTATAAAAACGTCTTCCTCATTCAGCAATCAGCATCACCGGCTCAAGTCAGACTCGAGTTTGGTTTGACCAATCAAATATTCCAGAGTAAAAGTGCTTTTATTAAACTATGTGGGAGGCTCAGAGCATCCACAACTGACTCAATTGAGCACCTGTGCTGGAAAGAAATAGAAGCTCAAAAAGAGAATAATATACATGGTTCCTGGGGCTGCTATTTAGCACAGGTTATAGAGGATCTTTCCGCTCAAGAAATTTGGAACTCAGGCATGGGGAAACTGGCCCTCAACAAAGCAATTAACATGTCAAGAAAACTTCTGTCTAACATAACAGATGAAAACAGCTAATTACAAAGGCGTGATGCTTGGACGGTGATTAAGTCATATGATAACAGGAAACCTCAGGACTATTTATAAGCTCATTTCTCAACCATTTTAAAAAATCAATTAATGAATTTACGCTTTGTTATGTGCAAAACAAAGGATCTCATCACCTCCTGGAAAGACCAGCACCAAAATCCAGCCTGCAGATTGTGCAACTACAAACACAAATCCCTAACACATATTCTCTGTGCATGTCCAAAGTTATTATAAGAAAGAAAGATACTTTTAAAAGAAATATTCATTAATATAAACATACGAACATGCAGAGAAGCTGTAAACACCTGGTTAGGTGGGTCTTCGATTCCACTGGTCTGCAGGGGGGTAAAATTTATAAATATGTATCTAAAGGAATTGGGTTGAGTTCCAGAAGAAAATCAAACAATCTAATACACAGTTTTTATGACGAAGATGGATTTTATGATGAGGACGATTGTTAAGGTTGCAGCACTTTATAGACAATATAATCTGGTTTTGATTTTATTAAGTGTAGAACAATGAACACATTTTTTTATACTTTTTACTAACGTTTTTCATAGAACGCTTTAAGTAATGTAAATGAAATTATACGGTGTAATGGTTTTAAAAGACCGAATATTTGAATAAACTTGACTTGACTTGACTAGTTTTCCTTTCATGATTCAATTGTTGATAAAACAATGGACAGTGGATTTTTGTGATTCTGTGGCTGAAGTGTTCACCGTATAATTATGGATTACCTGTTATGACACATAAGTTGCAGATCTCAACACAAATGTTTCCTGCACCAATAAACTAAAATAATGCTTCCATAGAATATTCTGCATATTTTGCTTTTTTTGCTGCATAATTAGATAAAATTGCTGGATAATTTTGTCCTCTTTGCTACATAACCCAGTAGCCCTGGCAATGGTAAAACTCTGGAGGTGGCTGTCATTATGATGATGACTCCAATGTTTATTTTATCAACAGAGATATAGGTATGTAGATGAATATAAAGAAAGAGAGAGATATTGGTGAAGTGGTGGGCTATTACAATTCGCCAGTCATATTTTACTGAACCTGTAGTAACTATGTTGTACTGGACCTAGGCTCGCACCACACACCTCCCTTGAGTTATGGCTTGGGTGCTCACAGACCTCTACACAGTCAAGGCAGTTTGCTTGAGGCCCACTTTCTGTTGAAAACTTGTAACAGATTTTCAACAGAAATAGTCTATCAACCTATCTTATAGCCCAGAGAATTGATGTACCTTGTATTTCCAGGCACAGTATTTAATGATTAAGATGTTTTCCTGGAACACATGTATCAAATAATGTAAGCACCATTTCTTTTGTGACATAAATATTTTTGTACTTTGCATCCATTTTTTCTACCAGTCATGTTATACTGATTGACACATACATGTGTTTGCTGCTGTTTACGGACCTTCTATGTGTACTATGTCTAAGCGAACACTATAAAACTGTACAAAACATATATTTTCAAAAATACTCATGTTAAAATGTTCTCTGAACAAAATACCTTAAAAGGCTAAGGGTTTGGGTTACAGCCAACAATAAGTAAGAAAAGCTTGGGTCAAAGTATTCGGCATAAGTTACACACTTTAGTCACTAAAAGAATAGAAATCACTGTAGGCAACGGATGTTTCGAAAAGGGGGAGTGACAGGAGGAGTGAGAAAAGAACACATAATGCACTTTCTGTACCACTAGGGAAGCCAGCTCTCTGTACCAACTCTTCTGTCCTTCCTCGGGAGAATCAGCTGCATTACAGGAAGGTCCCAAGGACCAGAATAAGTGACCTACAATCTCACCACCATCATCACATATATCCTGCAAGAACTACATCTTCCACTTCTTTGAGTACTTGATGGGAAACAACCTTTACATCGTGGTCATTAGACCGCGATGCCTTTACAACGCGGTCGTTACACCGAGCGCGTTGTTACAACGCGATGAAATTACTACGAAAGTCATTACATCGACTTGCAGTAGATGGCGCTCTAACATAAGAAATAGTATAATTTACTATTCCAACACCTTCCCTATTGTTGCGTGGGCTGGAGTTGGAATAGTAAATTATACATTCCTAATGTTACGGCGCCATCTACTGCAAGTCGATGTAATGACTTGCGTAGTAATGGCATTGCGTTGTAACAACGCGGTCATTGTAACGACCGCGTTGTTACCTACGTGTAGAAAAAGCACGCGTTGTAACGTGCTATATTTGTACTTGATATTCAACACAAAGCTCTTAGCAGCATCTGTTTGAGAGAAGGCGCACTTGTTGCCCCTGTGTTCCACTTTGAGTGCCAGAATATTACCCAACACTTCAGTTATTTTCAAATTGTTCAGTTCTCTTTTAATCTCTGGAAGGGCTTTCATGTGCATCACAGCTTCAGGGTTGACGTCTAGCAACAGCAAGAGGCAGCATTCACTATTGTGTACCTCTTTTCCACGTATGACCAACCAGAGTATTTCACCTCGCTGCTCTGCAAATCTTAACACCATTAGCACTTTCCCTCTACCTTCAACCCCTCCCCCGATGACACTTCTTCCCACATCAGGCTAAGTCCCAGGGATCTGGTAGATAAACCATAACTATGGGGGAACACCAGCCATTTCATTCCCCCAAATGTTGAGGAATGCTTACTCCACTGCCTCACCTAGCTTCTTGACCAAGGCATCTTAGGGTACATCCAAGATTTGCAGTTGTGCAGCCCTACCTGAGCCTGCTCATTTTCACAATATTTGCAGGCTCAGAACTCATAACCTAGACTTCTTCCTCTATATCCCTTTCTGTAGTATTCTGACGTTGCTCCCATGTTCTCTCACATACCTCGGTGGACGCTGCTAACTTCTGCCAATTCCCTCAGACACTCCTGAAAGGATTTTAGTTTCAGTTCAACCACTCTGATTGCCTATTCAATAACACCAGTTTTAGATTCTAGGGCAATGTGTATAGCTTTCATAGATTCCATCAAAATCTTTTCGCCATTCGTCATCTTACTTTCCTTTATAGTTCCAGTGCTCTTGTGAGAAGAATTTTAAGATAAAACAATCCTCACTGCTGCCAATTTGGAGCCTTTTTCCTGGCACAAAAAAGCCCTCTAGGCTGCACAGGCAGGCACCATCAGTCAAAGTCACACTTTCCACTAGATCTGAGGATAGACTGCATGAAGAGGATGATGTGTGAAAAATGGCCGCTGTGAAGAGCCATAGTGGGCTACGGTCTTTAGTCCTCCTACTCACCAGAACCTCTCCACATAACAGATCTTCTTAGGTCAAGATGTCTGGGCACTCTTCAAGGGATCCTCTAGATCTCCTTGAGTTTGACCCCTGTGCTGCATGCACAAATGGAAGAAGGTGACCTTGCAAGTCCTGTCGCATTATGGGAGATCTTGTCAGAATCCTGTCTTCTCTCTGACCTCCACTTTGTTTGACTCCACTCTACCTGCCTGTAGAACATCACATTTACTGTGAGGTCCATATAGGCGTTTTGCCTTTTTAAGGATTGTTTTTGCCGGTATTAGGACTTTCAATGCTGTGACATTGCCATTCAGTGCCATAGCACATGTTTTGTTTCCCTTCAAGCCTAAGGTATAATTTGTTACACTCATTTGGCTATTTAAAATTCCGGTAAGGCCACACTAAGATGGTTCACCAGTGGTGTAGAAGTTAGATGTCATATTTGGGATGCAGTGTATAATTATACCACTGACAAATGTGTTGCTCGGGTTCGAATACCTTAGTAAAAATAGAAGACAAGAGGCGCTTGGCAAAACAGGAACAGTTTTGCTTAATTAAACAATTCAGCTGGGAGAACAGTTACAGGCATGAGGTCTGAGGACTGTCTCAATTTACATTGGGTTTGCATTAGTCTTTTATACATTTTCTCATCAAGGCAAAAACACATCTGGAATCCCATGTAAGGTGAGGAATGTTGGGTGCTGCCTTAGAGTCATGAACTAATGGTCAAACGTTTCTACAGGTGGGTCTCGACTTTGTGTGGACACAGTGTTGCCAGTGGTGAATGTGTCTAGATGTCCGTCGTGGGGAGCACGTGATCACTACGTCTGCTAGGTCCTGATTGGCTATGTGTTCCTAACTCATGTGTCATCTGACTTTATGGTATTTTTAGAAGCGCGTGTACCCCTTCGGGACATGTGTGCTTTATTGGGGCAATCTCCCCTGACCATTGTGATGTCACTGCCCCTATCTGTGGGATTGGTCAAGAGTTTCCTGCCCGCATGTTTGCCTGCCAGCTACGCACCCTTCTACCTATCAATCAGTGATCCCGGGCCTAGGTTGCAGGGCCTGCCTGACTACATATTTGCGTATCGAGGTAGATGTGGAGTTCAGGATGAAGGATTCTCTTAATGAGGAGGATAGTCCATTTTTGTCAACAAATGCTTCAATATCCATATCAACATTTGACTAAAATATGTGGCTCCAGTGAAAACTATTGTGTCCTAGCAGTCAGAAATCTGTAGTGAAGTTATTGGTTAATGCTTGAAATTTGATGAGTGCAGGGAAGCAACGCTCAATACACGCTCACACTACGCCTGATGTAGAGTTTGTAAGATGGGTTCTACATCACAAACGTTGAATATCCTGTCCACCTTTTTCAAAGTGCCTGAGTATATAATGCACTTGTAGTAAAATGGACAGGATATCAGTCATGTTTGTGACGGAACGACCCATCTAGCAAACTCAAAATCAGGCCCTGCGTCTTTTTGAGGGAAGGACACACCGGTGATCCCTGCAGCGTATGAGATCTTTCTGTTATGAATGTTCACAAGCATGGACAATGCACTATGCAACAACATCCTGACAACAAACTACTTTTCCCAGCATGCTATGAACTCTCACATAGTTTGGAAATGCAGCAGCCATATATAGGTATACCTTCCCTCATCGACCATAGCATCTTTGCTTGGCAATCGTGATACAGTGTTGCTACTGCTATGACTTTCCTATTTGGATATATGTCTTCCTTTTCCAAATGATCACTTGCTTTGTTTTGGATTTGTATTACAGAATATTGGGAAAACAGAGAAGTATTTCTGAAAGTTGTCTTGTTTGGTGGAAACAAACACTGGAAATTGTTAGAAATTTGTTTCTGGTTGGCAGAGGTATTCACCCTGTCCAAGCAGGAACCACAATCCTAGTCAGAGTAAGTCACAAACCCACCCTAAATTCACCTGTGCTCACCCCCTGGTAGCTTGGCACAGAGCAGTCAGGCTTAAGTTAAGAGGCAATGTGTAAAGTATTTGTGCAACACTTCAAACAGTAAAACAGTGAAAACATCACACAAAAATATACCTCACTTGGTTAAAAAATAGACCTTAATTTAATGAACAATACAAGACCAAAACGACAAAACAATCCAATAAGTAGAACCGGAGTTATGAATTTTTAAAGAATAAACTGAAAAGTAGTGCTTAAAAGCAAAAAGAGTCAACCGGGACTATCTGGTCATGCTAGACCAGGACAAATCCAAAAGTTCAGGCCGACCATGAAGGAGCATGGACCAGTCTTGGCCCACTGCAAAATTCATCAGTTGCATCGTCTAAGACGAGATGCGGGGTGCAGAGGAGGCGGTGTGTCATCGTTGATACACACCGGTAGGCAGTGCGTCAATTTCCGAGCCATGCAACGGCGATGATACATCGAGAATGAAGTCAAAGCGCCGCACAGTCAGCGATGCGTCAGACTCGATCCTCACAACAGCGACAATGTGTCCACAGTCCAGGAGATGCGCTGGTTCTGAGGCCTTTGCATTGACTGTGATGCATGGATGCACTTTTAACCCACTTCCAAGGGCCCAGGACTGGATTGGCACCACTTGACAGGACAGACTCACAGATGGCAAAGTCCCAGTGCTGACGCAGGTGAGTTGGAAGTCTTTTATGTCCCTAAGCCTTCAATCAGGAGGCAAGCCAAGAAGCCCTTGGAGTCTCTCTGGTTGTGGGTTCAAGTGATGTGGGTCCAGTCCGTCTCACCCAGGCAAGGAGGGCAGCAGGCAGAAGGTCAGCACAGCAAGAAAGCAGTTCTTCCAGAGCAGCAGTCTAGCAGAGTGGCAGTCCTCCGGCAGCACCACAGTCCTTTTTCCTGGCAGAGTATTCACAGGTCCAGAAGTGTACTGAAGTCGTAGGGCCAGAAGTCCAGTTCTTATACCCAGTGGTGCCTTTGAAGTGCATGTAGATCTGCCCTTCCTGCCCTGGCTCCAGACTCTGTACAGGGGGTTAAGTAGTCCTTTGTGTAGGGACAGGACACAGCCTATCCAGGTGTAAGTATGCGGCGGTGCCCAGCTCCTCCCTCCCATCCTGCCCAGGATGGCACATCAGGATGTGGATGGCCCATCAAGTCACACCTAAGCTTTCTTTGTGCGTAGCTGTCTAGAGGGAATGCACAAAGCCCAGTTCATCACCCACCCCAGACGTGTATTGGAGACAGGCTGCAAGCACACAGGGCTATGAGCAGAAAAATGCCTTCTAAAAGTGGCATTTTAAAAATTGTAGTGATAAATTCGACTTTACCATTAAAGAGGATTTATCATTACGATTCCATAGGTACTAAATGTGTCAGCTCTACCTTCTCTCAAGGAGGAATTACAGCTTATTAGAGGCAACAAGGAGTCCCAATGTTAACCTATGCGAGGGGTAGGCCACATAGTAGTGAAAAACGAATTTTGGCGTTTCTCACTACCCAGACATGTAAAATTTTAAAGTACACTTCCTACCTTTTATTTACATAGCACATGGCTCTCTGGGCTACCTAGGGCCGGCCTTAAGGGTGACTTATATGTAATAAAAGGGGAGTTTAAGGCTGCGCAAGGGGTTTTAAATGCCAAGTCGACATGGCAGTTTAAACTTCACATACAGGCTCTGCAGTGGCAGGCCTGAGACACTTTTTAAAGGGCTACTTAAGTGGGTGGCACCATCAGTGCTGTAGACCCACCAGTGTCATTAAATCTACAGGCCCAGGGCACATGTAGTGCTCTTTACTAGTATCTTATGGTAAATTAAATATGCCAATTGTGGGTAAGCCAATCAAACCATGTTTAGGGAGAGAGAACATGTACTTTACCACTGGTTAGCAGTGGTAAAGTGCCCAGAGTCCTAAAGCCAACAAAATCAAGATCTGCAAAGCAAGGCAAGCAGGCAAAAAGTTTAGGGGAAGACCCCCCTAAGGTTGACATGTCTAACATAAATATTTGAACATTTCAAAGACTGTCGGTTTTTTACATTTCACTTAAGAGTTATCTTGTGACGGAACATGAAGAATTCTTAAGCAAGGAATTTATTGCTCATTTTAGGTATGAATGTCAAAGCAGAATGGCTACAAGAGTCGAGTAGAAACTATAACCCATCTTCCATACAGTGCATAATGAAGAAGATTGAGTTTGAGGAAATACAAGTTCCACATCAAAGTGCAGGGATGGTTACACAAAGATATTGCCAACATATATCCATTCATTGTTAAAGTTTAGCGCAGAAACTTCATCGCAACTTACAAAAAATATCTCTTTGCCTTTAGATCTCCACTACATCCTGCAGATATCACTGACCAGCAGAAGAAACGAGTCAGAGCGGTGGAGTACATTGTCTCTATTTTCTGTCTTACCCCATTCTTCTTTCCCAGTTTCTACCACTGGCCCCCATAATCATATGGGTGTGGTCATTGGTGGAGGTGGTCAGAGAAGGAGGAGTTCATCGCTCCGATTGGATTCTGAGCCCAAGGTTAGTGCATCAGAACACTGACTGGCTGCAATTTAAAGATGAGAACAAGAGACAGGGGGGACCCTACTCACAAGGAACCAGGGGAATCAAATTAGCAACAGAAACAATGGTTCCTGTGGAGTAATACAGCAATCTATACTCATGTAAATATGCACAATCGCAATAAAAAAAGGGTTGGGATGATGTTAAAAGTAGAAAAAACACACACACCTTGGTTTCTATACGAAAGAATCGTTTTTTAATCTTGAAAAGAGTTTTTTGCAGATATATACAGAAAATAATTAAACAGTAGTGCGTAGTGTACCCAGTGAAGTTGGAACCTAAAATCTTAGTGACATATGTGTTTGGTTTCCAAAAAGTTCATAAAGTCGACCATATTCAATTATACATAGCATGGAACGCGTCTATATACAATGATAAGCGCAAGTTAATGGTTCGCTTTAGGTATCTGTCGACGACGTTTCGACCCTTTGTGCAATGTAGGGTCTCTTCAGGACTTATAGATGTAGGGACATCTAAGATTAAAGAAAAGGGAAAACTGTCAAAGTGTGGCCATGGTGGTGACAACAATAGTTCAATTGGGGAGTCAAAGGTCCAAAAGTACCTGAAATAATAATTGCGCAGCCTCGTGGTGGATGTGTGCCACAGGTGAGTGAAAGAGAAAAAGAGGGGAGGATACTCACATGGGACCCAGCCGGGTGCTGCACATGTGAGAAGGAGAATGAAAGGTATTGTATTAGCGAAGAGAAGAAAAGGCAGCCGGTGGGTTAGAGTCAGCGGTGTCAACCAATGGCAAGAAAAACTGCGAGCTTACCCCAGTATGAGGGTAGGGGTGGGCTGGCAAAACGAAGAATAGCACAGCGCGATGAAGCAGTGGATGCAGGATCAAGTTGTGAGCAGGGCGCACGAGGATGCGTGCAGTCCTGTGGGACCTCTGTGGGAAAAGGGGGCATCTGTCAGTGGTTCTGTTGTGAAAGCTTTTTACGGTGATGAAGCAGGAATGGTAAAGGCTTACCCAATTATTAGTATAAAACACAGGGGGTGCAGGCGCTCCAACCTGTGATATCTTAGTACCAGCCAAGTACTCAATTATTCAGTCTTGGGGAATACGATATCCTAAAATAAAAGTAATTATGTGTAAATTATTGGACAACCTCTTGTGTGTGAGGCCTATGTTACGCGGGTTGGAGGAGCATGGTTCTTACCTATTCTCTAAGTTAGGTGAAGATCCGGAAATCCAGAGCGCGTGACAATGCTGCGGCTAGAGAGTAGAGCTGCGTGTGTCTGTCTACCCGGGACGGATGTCAATGAGCCGACATTTGAGGCGCCATTTTGTAGATGAATAACCCGCCTAAACTGGTTCTATCCCCAGACATCACTGGCGATAGTTGCTTCACCGTGCGATCCGGTAGTCGGTGGAGAAAGTGGAAATGAAGGAAAGACCAGTAGGAATAGATGGAAGTAGAAAAGATATGAGTATGAAAAGGAAGTGTTGTTAAAAAACGGTGGTAATTATTTTAAAGGGGTGACACGGCAGGTGGCAAGCGGCCTTGATGTAAGGGTGGACACATTGCCAACCAAAAGGGATTACATTGCGGGAAAGTCAGGTAACATTAAATTCCGAGCAGCAGAGCCGTTTAGATGCAAACAAAGCCACATGGATTTACACGCATTTGTGATTGTGTCAGTGATGATAGTTATAACAACAGTATTTGGTCATGCGGCTTCATGCGAGTTTATAATACATTCTTCAATAACAATTCACATTTGCATTTATGGATTATACGGAGCACATAGTGCAATTGCCTGCATCCGTATATATTTATTCAATTGAGTCAAGTCGGGTGCTTTAGGGAAAAGCCATATTAATGTTTAAGATACAATCATGTTACGTACAGGTGTCATCATTACACCAAAAGGAGCTTAGCTGAAGCCACTTTCACTTTTACAAGAGTAAAGAGGGATGGTTCAAATTCATTGTATGGGTCATATAATACAAGTAAAACGACAGGTTGTGTGTTTGAATGATGAATACGGTGATGTGGACAACACAAGTGAGACTTAGATTGGTAAAACAATGGTCTCTCGATTGTGGGGCAGCAGTTTGTAGAGTTGTACTTAGTTTGTTAGTGAGGTCACAAACCCTCACCATTCCTCAGCGGAGTTTAGACCCTCAGTTATTGAATTAGTCCTCTCTATCCAGCGGCATTCAAGCGGCTGCAGAATTTGTGTAAGATCTCCGCCCCTTTCAGGGATACTGGCTTTTTCTCTGATCTGCCATTTTATGTCGTCTGCAGTGTGTTTTTGGGCTGTTGTGTTTGTCCAATATATGGCAAGTTACATGGACACCAAATTTGGCGAATATTTATATGGACTATGTGGAACATAAATATGCCCTCAATGTCACAAACATGCATCGCCCCAACCTTAAGTGTTGGAAAAGATATATAGATGATATCTTTTTAATTTGGTCCGGAAGGGAGACAGAATTTAATGACTGTCATGTATTTAAATAACATTCAGAAACACCTTACATTCACCTCCACAATACACAAGTCCACCATAGCCTTCTTGGACCTAAATATCCAACATGAGAATGAGGCATTATACACCTCTCTCCACAGAAAACCAACAGAAAGGAACACACTTCTATCATATAAGAGCCACCACCCACGAGCATTACGAGATGGCCTACCCTTTGGGCAGTTTCTGCACTTGCGCAGGTACTGCTCACACAAAGAAGACTATATGACTGAGGCAGAAATACTAAGAACTAAATTGGTTGCTAGGGGCTACCCAAACAGACTAGTAAAAAAATCACTCAAACGAGCTTGGTTTTGTCCCAGAGAGGAACTGCTAAAAACGAAAGAGAAAGCTCCAATGGACAGACTCATTTGTGTGACCACGTTCGGCGTACATACCAACAAGGTCCGCAATTTAATCATTAAGAACTGGGATATAATAAAAAGCATTGATCCCGAGATTGAGACCCCTATGTTTGCTTATAAACGAGGCAAGAACATTAAAGATCACTTAATACATTCATCCACGGAGAGTAGTGTGCGCAAAACTGGCACACTACAGTCAGCCTGGGGCCTACCAGAGCTTAAGGGGCACGTTCAATGTGGTAATTGTGTCTCTTGTGCTTTCACGTTCAACACTAACACATTTGAACATGCCAATGTGAAACAAACATTGGAATTTTTTTCAAATTGTAAAACTCGCAATGTGGTCTATTGTCTATGGTGTCCATGTAACTTGCCATATATTGGACAAACACAACAGCCCATCAAGGCACGAATTGGTCAACATCGCAGTCGGATAAGGTGTTCGGTAACTAACGCCCCCTTAGTTAACCACTACTGTGAAAAAAAACACACTGCAGACGACATAAAATGGCAGATCATAGAAAAAGCCAGTATCCCTGAAAGGGGCGGCGATCTTACACAAATTCTACAGCGGCTTGAATGCCGCTGGACAGAGAGGACTAATTCAATAACTGAGGGTCTAAACTCCGCTGAGGAATGGCGAGGGTTTGTGACCTCACTAACAAACTAAGTACAACTGTACAAACTGCTGCCCCACAATCGAGAGACCAGAGGGGCCTTGTCCCATGATGTTTACGTATGGTTATATATGGTTTTCCATTGTTTTACCAATCTAAGTCTCACTTGTGTTGTCCACATCACCGTATTCATCATTCAAACACACAACCTGTCGTTTTACTTGTATTGTATGACCCATACAATGAATTTGAACCATCCCTCTTTGCTCTTGTAAAAGTGAAAGTGGCTTCAGCTAAGCTCCTTTTGGCGTAATGATGACACCTGTACGTAACATGATTGTATCTTAAACATTAATATGGCTTATCCCTAAAGCACCCGACTTGACTCATTTGAATACATATATACGGATGCGGGCAATTGCACTATGTGCTCCGTATAATCCATAAATGCAAATGTGAATTGTTATTGAAGAATGTTTTATAAACTCGCATGAAGCCGCATGACCAAATACTGTTGTTATAACTATCATCACTGACACAATCACAAATGCGTGTAAAGCCGTGTGGCTTTGTTTGCATCTAAACGGCTCTGCTGCTCGAAATTTAATCTTACCTGACTTTCCCGCAATGTAATCCCTTTTGGTTGGCAATGTGTCCACCCTTACATCAAGGCCGCTTGCCACCTGCCGTATCACCCCTTTAAAATAATTACCAAAGTTTTTTAACAACACTTCCTTTTTATATTCATATCTTTTCTACTTCCATCTATTCCTACTGGCCTTTCCTTCATTTCCACTTTCTCCACCGACTACTGGATCGCACAGTGAAGCGACTCTCGCCAGTGATGTCTGCGGATAGAACCAGTTTAGGCGGGTTATCCATCTACAAAATGGCGCCTCAAACGTCGGCTCATTGACATCCGTCCCGGGTAGACAGACACACGCAGCTCTACTCTCTGAGCACAACATCGTCACGTGCTCTGGATCTCTGGATCTTCACCAAACATAGACAATAGGTAAGAACCTTGCTCCTCCACCCCGCGTAACATAGGCCTCACACACAAGAGGTTGTCCAATAATTTACACATAATTACTTTTATTTTAGGATATCGTACTCCCCAAGACTGAATAATTGAGTACTTGGCTGGCACTAAGAGATCACAGGTTGGAGCGCCTGCACCATCTGTGTTTTATACTAATAATTGGGTAAGCCTTTACCATTCTTGCTTCATCACCGTAAAAAGCTCTCACAACAGAACCACTGACAGATGCCCCCTTTTCCCACAGAGATCCCACAGGACTGCACGCATCCCCATGCGCCCTGCTCACAACTTGATCCTGCATCCACTGCTTCATCGCGCTGTGCTATTCTTCGTTTTGCCAGCCCACCCCTACCCTCATACTGGGGTAAGCTCGCAGTTTTTCTTGCCATTGGTTGACACTGCTGACTCTAACCCACCGGCTGCCTTTTCTTCTCTTCGCTAATACAATACCTTTCATTCTCCTTCTCACATGTGCAGCACTCGGCTGGGTCCCATGTGAGTATCCTCCCCTCTTTTTCTCTTTCACTCACCTGTGGCACACATCCACCACGAGGCTGCGCAATTATTATTTCAGGTACTACTGGACCTTTGACTCCCCAATTGAACTATTGTTGTCACCACCATGGCCACACTTTGACAGGTTTCCCTTTTCTTTAATCTTAGATGTCCCTACATCTATAGGTCCTGAAGAGACCCTACATTGCACAAAGGGTTGAAACGTCGTCGACAGATAACTAAAGCAAAGCATTAACCTGCGCTTATCATTGTATATAGACGCGGTCCATGCTATGTATAATTGAATATGGTTGACTTTATGAACTTTTTGGGAACCAAACACATATGTCACAAATATGTCACTAAGATTTTAGGTTCCAACTTCACTGGGGACACTATGCACTACTGTTTAATTATTTTCTGTATATATCTGCAAAAACTCTTTTCAAGATAAAAACGATTCTTTCCCATAGAAACCAAGGTGTGTGTGTTTTTCTCCTTTTGACATCATTCCAACCCTTTTTTTTATTGTGATTTTGCATATTTACACAAGTACAGATTGCTGTATTACTCCACAGGAACCACTTGTTTCTGTTGCTAACTGGTTGCAATTTAAAGTCAGTGCAGTAACACATATCAGACAAAAGTGTTCTCTCATGTAGAAAAAGCTACTTTTATGCATTATCTTATTCACACATAAGTCTACTCTGTAATCCAGTAGGATTGCCTTCTTGTTGTATAAACATCGGGCATTAAGTGTGTTAAATGAAAACATGACACACTGAAAATGAACTAAAAACTGTTTGTCACTCTGTAGGAACAATTGCAAGTTCCTATGAGAAAGTCTGAGTGTGAATAAAAGCTTATTATTACAATTTTGCATAAAACTTAATTGTAATGATATATCAAAAATCTAGGTCAGTGGTGCTAGTGGGAAAGTACTTTTAAAAATCACACTTAGTGCCGCCTGGAAGCCAAGCAGAGTTAAACCTGTTTTTTTGGATGCCTTCTTCCATTGGCACTAGTTAGTAGCTAGCATCCCATTTAGGCAGAAGTGCTGTTCTGTCAGGAGACAATAAACTCACTTGCAAAAGCAGACATCTTGGTGAGGATTAAACACTGGGCCACATAGTTAGGATGAGCCCTTTGGGAATGGACAAGAACACCTGGCAACACAAAGGACCAGAGCAACAGCCTTCAGTCTTCCTGTTTGCTTCAACAAGTCATATGAAGGCCCAAATGACAGATTGACTCTCATTGCACACATTACTCAGTGCCATGTCAGTACTTACAGTACATATAGAAGCACATTTTACAAGTCACGCCTACAATATGAAACACAAAGATGTAGTTAGGATTTCTTGATTTCTTAACATTAGAATATGAAAATGGAAGAATGAGTTGTTGAATATATGGCAATAGTCAAGAAGCCAACACTCTATTAAGTATTTATAGTCAACATTCAACATCGACAATGTCCTGTAGGCTGTCATATCGAGTTGAGCTTGCCCAGTTTTAAGTAGGGGAACTACTAATGCTTCCCTTGTCTGTGAAGGTAATGAACGACCCTCACTTGCCCCTATGTATACCTCTGTGAGCCCTAAGTGGTCCAGATAGGCAGCATAAAATTACCTCCGGAGCGTGTTGGATCCAGTTACTTTCCCTCAGGTCTATCCACTTGACCACAGTCTTAACCTTTTCTACCATTATTTGTTTACCCAGTGTCCCACCTCATCAGATGTGAGGATTGGCAGGGGCAGGGTTCCCAGAAAGGCTGGTATGTCGGCCAGCATATCTTGACACTTCCCAGTGCACGGGGTAGCATAGTATCGTCGAAAAACATTGTTTATGTCCACAAGTTTATGAACCCTCGAAATGTGCTCGTTCTCAAGTTCCAGTATTTGTGAACCCGTCTTAGCAGGGTTGGCTAACAACACCAGCGGTATCCTTGATTTATCCTTTTCTGCATGGACCCTCACCATATATTCCTTGTAGTCAAAGCAGCGGAGCCATTCTATATGCCTCTCCTTTGCTCCTAGTTGTGTTTTTTGCAGGAAATGGCTCTCGGGTCTTTCTTTTTCTATGTTTCTAAGAGGGAATCTTGGGCCTTAACTGTCTCAACTAGTGTCTGGTTAACTCCAGTGTTCACGCAATGCACTGCCCCCTAATTACTGTTTAAAAGGCATCCTACTCCAAAATTATGAATGAGGCAGGGTCTTCATTTTCCACAAAGTAGTTCCTGCTCCCTTCACCTACAGATTCTCAGCTTTCAAACTTCAACTAGGAATTCAGGTACGGGCTTTGACCCATGCCAGTGATACAATAGTAGGGTTATGATCTGATATTATTCTAGCCACTGATTCAGAATCAGTTATTGCTACATGGAAATCTGGTGTGCACTAGAAAGCATCAAGGCGGACACATAAATCATGCAACGCAGAGAAAAACGAATAGTTACAGTTTCCTGGGAGGGTCACCCTCCAAGTGTCTATGACCCACACTGATCTTTCCAGTTTCAAAAACGCTTCGCTTAGCACATAATGGAAGAGTCATGCATCGGTCATGGGAGCATATACGTCAATAATCAGTATATCCCTGTTCCCCATTCGGCCTCTAATCACAACATAGTGTTCCACCTTGTCTACTCTTTCCTCCAGGGCATAGAATGGGACCCCGGGTCGCACCCAAATGAGAATTCCTCTTGCAAAGGCGGAGTATTCTGTGTAATATGTTTGGCCCTGGAGTGTTTATATAGGGTCAGTCTCAGTCTTGGAGCAGAGCAATATGAACCCCCCCCTCCTTTTTTAATGAGCTTTCATTTGTTTCGTCATGTTATTGAACCCCCAGATATTCCAATCTTATACACAGTAGTGTGTTCTCCTATCATCCAGAAAAGGGGTGTGGTATGAGTCAGGCTCTGGTTCTGGTCAAGCCCCTCCTCCCCCACTCCCACAAAAGGTCAGTAGCAGTGTGTATCATATCATCAACCTTGTGGACTATGACAAATAACCCCAACTCAAAGACAGAAAGGCATCCTGCCCCCATCCAAACTAAACAGAACAACATTAGGCTCCCATGTAAAAACACAGGGTCAATGTAAGAGGGTTGGTGCTTGCAGTTGGTGGCGGGCCCTGCTTCTGCAACATACCATCTGCCTGGGCCATGCCAGCAAACAGATGTATCCTGCATACCTCACCCTCCCTTTCCTGATGGCTACTTCTACCTGCAGATTCCTCACCTGATGAACAATCCCAATGCATCAGACTAGATCTGAAAAACTTCAAAGGAACAATCTCACTGATAGAGGGTGCTGGACTCAATCGGCGCTGGAAGCAACGTGAGGCAACGCCACCCAGGGCATAAAGTGTATCAATGTCAGATCTGTTTTTTCTGTACCTTTGGCGCAGATCCATAGTTTCTCTTTCTCTGAAGAACTTCCTCACACAAATTTTATCAAAGCAGATCCAAAATATCACCACCAAAGAAATCGGGTTTTAAATCCTGTAGGGAATGTGAGGGACCGATGTTCATCATAGACCCCCACTTGCTCTGTTTATGATTCTTAGAGTCCGACCACGACTTGCAGGCCTGCTCCTCATGCCTCATCCTGCACCCCAAGGCCATCAAGTAGCGGGAGGCCAAGCTCTTCATGGCCAGGGTGAAGGACAACGGCCGACATCGGAAGTGCTGCCGACATCGTTCCAGCTCTCCATCTTTCTAATCTAATAATTGGAGAAAGCATCATAAAGAAAGTAAGATACACTCTAAAAGTAAGTGCCCTAGAAGCTCTCCATCTCCCACAGGAATTTCGTCCTCAAAATCAGAGCTGGTCGACTCACCAACTGAGGATCCTCCACGCAACCCTGCTCCTCCATTAGGACCAGCTCCGAGCAGACTCCACCGTGCCAGGAGCTTTCGGCGCCAGAACCTCCGCCCAAGCCTCCAGTGACGACACCAACATTCCCCTAATTTCTGGTTCTATGTTTGTATCCAATAGCGTTCCTTAACGCCATGTACAAAGTCTTCGCATGGGCATCAATGTCACATGGCACTCCTGTGGGTCTTGCGACTCTATGACTTTCAATGTTCCTGCCATTTCAGCCGACGCTATTTGGCGCCGCACCATCAGATGCGGTGCCTATGCCTCCCTTTTCGATCCGGTGCTCCACTTTTCGGTGCCAAAACCGACTTCATGGCCGGTGCCACCTCCACTGTCTTCATCTTCGGCTCCAGATACGGCATCGCCAATGCCACAAACCACCCACAGACTCAACATCATCTCCTACGCTGACGACACCAACTCGTCTTCCCACTCACCAAGGACCCCTCCAGCACCAGAACCAATTTGCCCAACGCCATGACCGACGTAACCAACTGGATGAGAGACAACTGCCTCAAACTAAACTCCAACTAATCAGAGGTACTGATCTTCAAAAGAAACACCTCAACATGGGACTACAGCTGGTGACTGGAAGAACTTGGACCCACTCCCACTGACCACACACACAACCTCGGCATCATCCTTGACAGCCAACTCAACATGAAACGATAAGTCAATGCAGTCACTTCCACTGGCTCCCCATCCAGGAAAGATGCCTGTTGAAGACTCTCACACATGCCTACAAAACACTCCATGACCAAGGACCATCCTACATCAATAACTGGCTGAACTTCCATCTTCCCTTGAGACACCTGCTCTCCTCCTCACTAGCCCTTGCACACGTCCCCCGCGTTCTTCGTGCCCGCTGCGGGGGCCGCTCCTTCTCCTACACCGCCGCCAAAGCATGGAATGACCTCCCCTCCACCTCCGTACGGCCCCCTCCCTAGTGGACTTCAGAAAGAGACTCAAGACCTGGCTGTTCGACGCAGATCCAGCATCTATATACCCCTCGGGGTGACAGCACCGAGCTTTACAAATATTGATTGATTGACCGTCAAGCCACTTGTCCATTCCTGCAGGGATGCCCAGAGGTTATTTAAAGAGGAGCCTTACAGGATACACCTCCACAAAATATTTGGCACAGATTTAGACCCTGTGGAATATCTTCCCTATGGTGAGCCAGACAAGGACCCTCTTAAGGAATTTCAAGGCCGGTCTTCAGCAAGTGACCTGGATACTTCCCCAGAATTAGGTATGGAGCTGCCCACTGGTCCACCAATACCTGAGGTAGTGTTTCTTCATGAAATTATTCTGAAAGCCACAGAGAACTTGGATTTTCACCCACCCTCAACGGAGACTAAAACCAATGTTTTCAGTGAGGTTCTCTTGCCCTCGACAGCTACTTCAGAACCCTTGTTTCCCTTCAAAGAGGTGCCACTGGCACCTGTCCTGGCAGCTTGAGAGAAGCCATCATCTATACCACCCGTGGATAGACTTGTAGACTGTCATTACCATTTGGCACCAGTTGACCACCATTACTCTCCACACATCCTTCACCAGAGAGCCTGTTCATCCAAGCTTCTTGTTCATGAACCCTATTGGGTGGTGCCTTCCCTACTGTCACCTCAGACAGGCAGTTTAAACATCTAGAAGCTGGGTGAAAGAAGGCCTTTTCAGCTGGAAGTATGAACTTAATATCTTTAAGTGCCAATTGGCTCAAAGCCGCTATACCCCTGCCTTGTGGGACATGGCCCAAATGATGCTGCTGCACATACCTGCTGACACTAAGGAACACTTTCAAGCTGTCCTAGCGGATGGATCTAAATGCATCTAGACATATCATAAAGTTAATCTCAACACTGCGGACTCCGTCGCCCATGCCACAGGCACTTCCATCTCAGTCCAACATTATACATGGCTTTGAACATTCAACTTTTCATCAGACATCCAAGCAAATCTTATGGATCTCCATTTTGATGGGTATGTCTCTTCAGCGACAAAGCAGACTCGACACTGGAGGGATTTAAGGCTTCAAGAGCCACAGCCAGATCACTGGGCCTTCAGCTGCTGCCACCATCTAAGGACTTTCGATCCTTCTCTGTTTTCTTAGCATCGTATGAGGCTTTTCCTTTCTACCCCAGCAAGATCAACCTCTCCAGCAGCAGCCTAATCCTCTTAACCATCAATACAGGGGCCACAGTAGGGGAAAAAGCTGTGGATCCACCTTGCGACCCTGCTACTCTTCCTCCTCCCTGCGCCTTCAGGAAAGCAGGCCTACTTCATTTCCCCAATCTCACATGGAGCCTGTGGGAGTGAGGGTGTCCCTTTTTCTTCCGGCCTGAAAGGCCATTATTTCGGACCAGTGGGTCCTTCAAATTATAGAAAAGTGCTTCACCCTTCTCTGCCTTCAGGTTCTACCCTCCATCTCACCTCCACCCTCCGTGCCGCCCCGATCATTTGACCATTCTACAGCTGGAGATGGCAGCTCTCCTTCGGAAATGAGCGGTGAAGTTAGTGCCAGACAAGGAAATGGGCCAAGGTTGTTATGCACGCTCCTTTCTGGTGCCCAAGAAGGACAGCGGACTGTATCCCATTCTAGACGACAGGAGTCTGAACTTCTTCCTCAAAAAGGAAAAGTTCAAAATGCTGACCATAGCTCAAGTGCTACAGGTGTTGTAAATTGGATGGCGTCCCTTGGACCTGCAAAATGCGTACTTCCACATCCCTATCCTGCGGTCTCATCGGAAGTACTTGCAATTTATGGTGGGTTCTATGTACTACCAAATAGCAGTACTTACCTTTGGTTTGACATAGGCAACTCAAGTCTTCAGTAAGGTAATGGTATGGTTGCAGCCCATCGCAGATGGTTGTACATCCCTAATTTTTTTGTAGCTGGATGACTACCTCCTCAAAGCCAACTTAAAGGGGATGGGATGGTATCGTGCATCTGCAGACAATGGCGTCTCTGCTGTCCAACCTGGGCATTTCGATAAACGAACCCAAATCCCAACTGTGGCCCTCTCAACGACTCCATTTCACTGGGTCAGTACTGTACACCACCTGTCTCTGCGCCTTTCTTCCTCCACAGAGAATCCAAGACACCCAGGAGATGGTTCTGTTGCAGGGATTCTGCTCAGGAACAGAAGTATGCTTGGGACCATAGAACGTCAGTAGGTAGAGACCGAGTCACCATACCACCTCAATACCCATGAGCCCAAGTCCAACTAGCTATAGTGTCTCACTTGCCCTCCTAACCATATCCAGAGAGACAAGTGAATTGACACCCCAGAACACAACGCTCCCGACCCTCTCATGAATCGCGGTAACAGGACACCCCCTTTCGCTCTCACACTCGGACTCACCCACAATAAGATATGACAGAGACACAAAGGAAGTTTGAAATGTTTCTTTAAACTATCGTGCTCTAGTATGCAGTATTTGAGCCACAATAAGAAAACAGATGCCTGATGAAAATACAGTCAGCATAGTCAATAAAACATATAGTATAAAACCCCCTGTCATATTATAAGACAGATCAGCCTAACCCCTCTCCCGTTCTACAGAAGTGGAATGATTATATAACAAAGATTTCTGGGATTAGTAGTGGACCCCATACCTAGCATACACTGGTGGACGTTCTACATCTCAGGTACAGCTGTGATCTTCTCTCAGAAAGTCTCTCTCTCTATGTATGTTACATTACTGTGCATACCTATATGACAAGGCTCATATGCTCACAAACAACAGCTGCATTCACATGTTGCGTCTAGGTGCTAGTGCATGACCAGAAAAAACTAACAAGGGACATTGTTGTTTGACCTTGTCTGCTGTGTTCAGACTAAATCCTAGGAAAGAACTGAACGCAAAAACAGCTGCAAGTTCTGTGTGAAAGTACAATGTGGCACCAAAATAAGCTTGTTTATTTAATAATGTGCGCAAAGCAAATGCGGCCTGTATCGTGCACAGTTAGGCTAAAATAGGGAAAACTACAATGGGCCCTGCATTGAACACATGACAGTTCCATCTTTCTAGTAAGGCGTGATTCTTAGGTCTGCTGGCTTCCTGCATTTTCCTAGTCATGCATGCACGTTGGCACATGAGGGTCCTGCATTGGTGCCTCTGCAGACAGTGCTTCAGTACTAGGGAGAATTGTCAGTCTCCATCGTGATCTCCTCCTGCACTGCAGTGAAAGTGGCTTGGTGGGGGAATGAGGCAAACCTATTTCAAGGGATGGCCTTCATTCCCCTCCGACTATGACTATGTTAGTGATGGATGTCTCCACCCTAGGGAGGGGAGCTCATCTGGAGTATCCGAGATCAGGGACCTCTTGTCTCCAGAAGAGCAGGTACTTCACATCAACCTGATAGAACTGTATGCAATTCAGGTGCTGCTCATGGCCTTCCTCTCCTCCATTGTAGGCCAGCCCATCCAGATCTTGATGGACAACACAACTACAATATGGTATCTGAACAAGCAAGGAGGAATAGGGTCTCACCTCCTTTGCCTAAAAGCACTATGACTGTGGTCTTGGGCACACCGCCAAGGGATTTGCCTCACTGCCTATCACATGCCAGAGCTGACAGTCGAAGCCGGAATTATTTTGCCGATCACGACTCATGAGTGACATCCCCTGCCGGAGGAAGTCCAAGACATCTTGCCCAGTGGGGTACTCCTCTGGTGGACGTATTCACCTATTAGGAAAATGCTCAGTGCCAGCAGTTCTGTGCCTTCCACCATACCCTGAGGGGAGATTTGGGGGTCACATTTCAGTTGAGGTGGAACTTTCAGCTGCATTACGCATTTTCCCCATACACATGATTCCTTGGGTCTGAGGAAGATTGACCATGACTGGGCCCAAGTCATTCTCATTGCGCCGGGTTGGCCGAGAAGAGTGTGGTACGTGGACCTTCTGCACATCTCCACGTGTCCCCGGCTTTGCCTTCCATTCAGGCAAGATCCTTCTCTCCCAGTTGGGGAGACTGGTTCTGCACCCCAACCTCCGAGACCTCCACCTACATACTTGGAGATTGAGCAGGAACAAGTAAGCTCCTATCAGCTGTCACTGGAGGTGGTAGGCATCATCTTATCAAAGTCTGCGTGTCCGGCAGATGGAGCAACGTTGTTGCATGGTGTGCAGACAATTATGTGAGTCCCTTGCAGGACAAACTATCCCGAGTGCTGCAATTTGCACTTTCCCTAGCTGAGACAGGATGAGCCATTGGCACTGTGAAAGGTTATTTAGCTGCCTTGTCTGCTTTCCTCTGTCCAGATCAGTCATCCCTGTTTAAGTCCCCTGTTGTCATGTGTTTTCTTAAGGGCCTGACTAATCACTTTCCTCCCACTCCCTTTGTTGTTCCTCAATGAGACTTAAATCTGGTTCTCATGTGTTTGATGGGGACTCAGTTTGAGCCCCTACACAGTTGTAGCCTCTGTATGCTGACCCTCAAAACTGTGTTTTTGGTTGCAATCACAGCTGCTACATGGCGCAGTGAGTTGCAAGCCCTTAGTTGTCCTCCAGTTTTCACTACCTTCTTTCCAGACAAGTTGGTGTTGCGAACAGGGCTGCTTTCCTCTCTAAGATGGTCACTCCCTTCCTCCTTGCCCAATCCATTACTCTTCTGAACTTCTACACTCCACCTCATCCTATGAAAGAGGAGGAACGGTTGCATTGGTTGGATCCTAGGCTGGCGGTTAATTACTACCTGAACCACAACAATGAATACTGGTCGGACGACCAACTTATTGTGGGCTATTGTGGCACCAAGAAGGGGAAGGCTGTTCAGAAGATGAATCATCCTCTGCATCAAGACCTGCTCAGCCTCAGCTAAGAAGGATTCAGGGATCAGGGCCCATTCCACCAGGGCAAAGTTCACCACCTCTTCTCTAGCGTAGGGTGTCCCAATTGCAGAAATATGTAAAGTGGCAACATGGGCTTCCTTGCATACCTATACAAAACATTACTGCCTTAATGCTGAGGTGCGCAGGGACGAACACTTCGCTAGATCCACCTTGCTAGATTTACTGGTTTAAATCATCCATCAACCCTCCTCCTGGGCAGGATTATTGCTGTTACATCTGTTTGAAAGGTAAGGAATGTGCAGGTAGAACTATCCATCAGAAGAAAAATTTACTTACGTACGTAAGGATCTTTCTGAAGGATATTCCATCTACCTGCAGATTAGGGGTGGACAGAGTTCGCAGAGTTTGATTTCACAGAATCACGCAGAATTACATAAAAATTCTGAGTGGGCCCTATTTTCGTAGCCCAAAATGCACCTTTGCGTCCATAAACGGATGCGAGGATGCAATTTGAGCTAAGAAAATAGCACAGCCAAATACCACTCAGCACCTTTGCATACTCTGCAGTGATTAAAACTGACTTTTAATCACTGCAGTGTATGTAAGGGCGCTGAGTGGTATACAGTAGCTTCTAAATTTTAGTCCGGAGCTAGAGTCCAGTATAGAGTCCAAATCAGGATCGGAGTTTGTACTGTAATCCGCGAGTCGTTCTGAGTTGGAGCTGTTCAGATTTGCTGCTGTGGCCATTTCACCAGTCTGTCCCATTGTGACTGAGCTTTTTGTAGGAAAGTTCCTTTCAGTAGGCCTGTCTCGGCAGTGGGCTCTTCGAAGTATATGGTTCTGTTGCTGCGCAGTTGGTGATCTCTTACCCTGTGGTTGCACACACAGAGTAACACAATGAATACTCCACTAAAAGAGTCCACACAGGTTTAAAAAAATAGGTCATTATATTAAAAACAAAACAAGACCAAAATGACAAAAAATTCAATATATAAAAGTTGAGAAATTGAATTTTAAAGAAATAAATTCAGTAAAGCGCTTAGAAGCAAGTAGCGCAAAAAAGGTTACTTTAGGTCGCACTGGACCAGGGCAAAGTCAAAGTTTGGGCCAACCGCATGGAAGCACAGACGGACTACAGGACTCACGCAGGTCCTAGTGAACAAAGTATCTTTCCTGGTTGCAAGCAACGAGATGCGTTGATCTTCTCCACGCAGTGAAGTTGATGCATCAGTTCTGAAGACGGGTGCCGGAGTTGAGAGGCGTTGAGCGATGCGTTGGATTCTTCCATGCAGTTGAGGGGATGCGTCGGTCTCACCAATATGAAGTGACACCAATTCGCTGTTCGATGCATCAATCTCTGGAGGCAGAGCGCTGGTTCTGAGGTAATGCGCTAATTTTACTCCTGCAACTGGGTTGATGCGCCGGTTCTGCTACATGCAGACAGGCGATACGTCAAAATCTGTGTTGCAAGTATCTGGGACACTTCCATTGAGCCAGGCACAGGAGCATGGGTAGAGACTTTGATATCCCTGAGTCTCAAGCAGCAGGAGGCAAGCCAAAAAACCCTTGGAGATCACCAGGAGTGAAGGCCGAGTCCACCTCTCCTTCAGCAGAGCCAGAGAGCAACAGGCATCAGGGCAACACAAGAGAAAAGTAGGCCTTCCAAGTCTACAGTCCAAAGATGAGTCTTTTAACCAGCAGAGCAGTCCTTCTGAGTTCAGTTCAAGATCCAGAAGTGTCTAATTTTAGGGGGTCTGAGACCCAGTACTTATACCCAAAAGTGCCTTTGATGTAGTTGTGTCTTCAAAGCAGCCTACTGACATGCACAAATATCCCTTTCAACCCAGTCCTTTCTGCCAAGCTGTCTGTGGGAGGTAATCAGTCGTTTGTGTGGGGGCAGGACACTGCCAATTCAAATGAAGTGTTTGCCCTTCCCTTTCACCCTGCCCAGTCAAAGCCATAAGAATGCAGATGTATGTAAATGGGTACTCAGACACACCTCTCATTCCTGTGTTGTGGCTGTCTAGAGGGAATGTACAAAATGTAGCTGTCAACCAGCCCAACCATGTATTGGAGACTGGCTGCAAAGCACACAGAGCTATAAGCACAAAGAAATGTCCACTTTCTAAAAAGTGCCATTTCTAAAACAGTAATGTTAAATCCAACTTCACCATTAACGAGGATTTGTCATGACCATTCCAAAGATATGAAACATGAAACAGTTACTCTTATCTGATCAGGAATTACAACGTAAAAGTGTATTAAGGAATTCCCAATGATAACCTATGAGAGGCGTAGGCCTCCCAGTAGTGAACAACGAAATAGGCTGTTTTTCACTACCAGGACATTCAAAACAAACAAGCACATGTCCTACCTTTCATTTCCACAGCACCCTGCCCTTAGGGCTCCCTAGGGCCTATCTTAGGGGTGACATATGTGTAATAAAAGGGGAGTTTCAAGCTTGTCAAGTAAGTTTAAATGGCAAGTTCGAAGTGGCAGTAAACTGCACACACAGGCCCTGCAGTGGCAGGCCTGAAACAGGTTTGACAGGCTACTTCTGTGGGTGGCACAATCAGTGCTGCAGGCCCACTGGTAGCATTTAATTTACAGGCCCTGGGTATATGGTATACCGCTTTACAAGGGACTTACAAGTACATCAAATATGCCAAACAGGTGTAAACCAATTATACCATGTTTATAGGAGAGAGCACGTGCACTTTAGCACTGGTTAGCAGTGGTAAAGTGCAGAGTCCTAAAGCCAATAAAAAGAAGGTCAGTAAAAGAGGAGGCAGCAAAATGTTTGGTGTGACCCTTTAGAGAGGTCCATTTTTGCAACACGACCCCCCCCCCAGCCTAAAGCCAAGGTAGCCTAATCAATACCTTGATGGATGTCCCTGCTTAGGGTGGTAGAACATGGACAATGGCCCACTACTGCAGGGGTACTTGCAAGTTCTACACATCTCTTAATCCAGTTGGATCCCTCTGTCAATGATCTCAGGGCCCACTAAGCTAACCCATGAGGAACCCTTCTCCTCATCTGTGGACCTCATATGTGCAGCACCTAACTTTAACTTACCACAGATGCATCCCAGTAAGCAGATAGTACAACCATAGCCAACAAAGTGATGTGGTGCATTCCACCCCTTGGGTCTGACTTCTGTCACCAACCCAAGGAAAACTCTGTCCGCAAGGACAGCAACCAATAGAGGCCACTGACAGTTGTCATTTTCAAGAGCCAGGCCCCATGCCATACAGGGGTCTCTGTCCTCTGCGGTTTCTCAAAGTGGGGGGCTGTAGCCCCAGGTGCCTTTCATCCTTTCTCCACTCTCCCTCCCACCCGTTCAGGGGTGATAGCCTGCAACTGGTCTTTCAACCCATGGTCTGTACCCTTAGGTTGAACAGGAGACAAGGGTGAGTCTTTACTTCCCCTGCCCCTCCATCTGGGGTTCCGTACCCTCCTTCTAGGAGTGGTACTCCAGAAAACAAAACTGTTGGGAACTTGTGGCAGCCACCTATCCCACCAGTTCAGGGGTGATATCCTGAACTTGGCCCTTCAACCAGGGTGTGTACCCTGGCAAGCCAGGACTTCCAGGGGAGTACAACTAGCCCCCCAAGGGAAACATATTCTGCATGTGTTGTGCAATAGTCTGCCTGGTGCAGATCCCCAGCCCTTTGTTTTCGTGACAGTGATGGAGTCCCCCCAGAATTGGACTCACCAGGGTCAGTCTTGGGGTTATCTGATCTCAGAACTGGCAACCCCATATCCTCTGGTCCTCCCACTGTGGACTGTTTTGACCTCCTACCCTTACCTCTGGGCCTCTGCACGCTCCGCGGTGGAGCGGTACCCCCTGAAAACATACCTTGTGGCAGCCGCGCCCACCCAGCTCTCCTGACACTGTGGGGCTCTCATCAGTGGATCGTCTCTTGGTACAGACCAGGTCCCCCTGCTTGTGCTTCCTCTTGGAACACCCAAGCTCGTGGGCTGGAAATAGGGCGTCCTGGGCCTCTATCCACCCCCGACCTGTCCTCCTACTCTTAGAATGGACATCGGCCCCTCCCCCCTTATACTGGGACTAGTCTGGGTTACTGTGATCCTCCCTAGCCCTCTGTTGGGAGGAACCTGAGCCAGACCCCTTAGGATCACTCCCAAATGCCAAATGCCTTTTTAGACACTCTGTAACTCTCTCAGAAGTCTGCCTCCTTTGACAGTTCCGTGGGGTCAGAGAACTTACACTCAACCGGGTGTTGGCGTAGCCCTGAAAAACAATAACTGAGCATGTGCTCTCTGGCAATCAAATTGTACAGTCCTTCAAAAGTGTTTACCATGCTACCCTTCACCCAACCATCCAGTACTCTGCAAACGTACCCCACAAAATCCTCACAGAATTGGTGAGACAGTTTCTGACTGCCCCTGAATCTCAACCTACACTCATCTGTGGTGAATTCGTACTTCTGGACCAGGCCCTCCTTCATGGGGGTATACTTCAACCTGTCCCTCTCTTCTAGGGCCAGTAGGGTGTCCCTCCTACCACCGGAAATATGACTCCATATACCAGCTCCTCAATCCTACTTAGTGATCCTGTGCACCTCTAGAGCTTCTTCATATGCCTGAAATCACTGGTGTATGTCACCCCCCTCCTTGAAGTTAGGCACCATGTCTCTGGGAATGTGGGCTGTATATTTAGCATTGGACACAGTAGTTTTGCTGCCACCATAACTGTTGTTGTTCTACCCTATCTCAGGGCTCTGATTTCCAGCTCGAGGCTCAGTTCATGAGCCCCCAAGAACTTTTTCTCTTCCATGGCTCTCTCAGCCTCAGCTGCTTCCATGGCAAGTTTTTCTCTAGCTAAAGCCTTTTCAGCCTCAGCCATCCCCTCTTCAACCAGGGCCTTGACGGCCTCCGCTCTTCTCTCTTCTGCAGCCAGCCGGGCCAGGAGCAGCCTCAGGCCCCTCTTAGCTTGTCTGTCCATGAGCTCTTCAGGGGACAGAGTTTGGGAGGAGACA
This sequence comes from Calotriton arnoldi, assembly GCA_963921515.1. NCBI lineage: Eukaryota > Metazoa > Chordata > Amphibia > Caudata > Salamandridae > Calotriton > Calotriton arnoldi. The sequence continues at coordinate 488,301 of CAWUFW010008212.1, forward strand.
CTGCTCCCAGCTTAGGATTCAGAAGGGGACTCCCTCTCTGTGAGCTCCCCTCTCTTTTCTGGAGCCTTTGCCCAGTCATTTTTCTTCTCCTCTTTCTCAGGGCCACTGCCCTCTTGGGCCTCTAGTTTGGGATCCTCCAGGTAGTAACAGGGCTTTGTATTCTTTTGAATTCCAAAGGGGTTCTCCTCAGAGTCCTCCCCAGAGTTCTCTGTTGCTGCTGCATTCATGCATTTGAGCTCAAATGCATGTAGAGCAAACCTTCGGTTTAAGCTATCTGAACCTCTCTTCACTGGCAGCCCTCTCTCCTTGCAGAGCTTCCTCACTGAGTATTCGTGCATTTCAAGAAACTTGATTAACAGGCCTACCCCTCGCCCCCCCCCCCACTCAGCACCTTGAAACCCTTACGGGTGAGTAGTCATGCTTTACAAGAAACTTGATACTGCAAGATGACAGGCAGCTGAGATCCACTTCCATTGTGCCAAGCTAAGTGCAATAACCAAACACAGTCCCAAGTTGTTGAAGATAAGCAGGAGTTACATTTAGAAAAATGACCAATTTGAGAGATCAGGAGAATTTGAAACTTCTAATGGTCTTAGTATAGAGTTGTAGCAAACAATGAGTTACTATATGGCATTGCACAAAAATAAGTCCTATCCTCACCGCTGATCACCAATGATGAAATAGGATTCCTGGTTGGCTGAGGTATGCACCCAGGCGAGGCAGCAACCACCGCTCTAGTCAGGGTAAGCCAGATACACACTAAAAGATAACCTGTGCTCACCCTCTGGTAGCTTTGCACAGAGCAGTCAGGCTTATCAAAAGAGGCAATGTGTGAAGTGTTTGTGCAACACACAGTAACACAATGAATACACCATAAAAACATTACACACAGGTTTATAAAAATAGGTTATATTTTAAACAAAGAAAAACCAAAACGACAAAAATCCAATGTATAGAAGTTGAGATATTGTATTTTAAAGGAATAAATGCAGTAAAGCGATTAGAAGCAAATTGCGCTTAAAAGGTTACTTTAGGTCTTGCGGGACAAGGGCAAAGTCAGAATTCGGGCCAACCGTGTGGGAGCGCAGGCCAGCTACAGGATGCACGCAGGCCCCAGTGAACAAAGTACCTTTTTTGGTCGCAAGCAACGAGATGCATTGATCTTCTCCACTCAGTGAAGGTGATGCATCAGTTTCGAAGACGGGTGCTGGAGTCGAGAGGCTTTGAGAGATGTGCCTGGTCCTGTCCTGTCCTTTCAGCAGAGTCAGAGCAGCAGGCAGCAGGGCAACACAAGAGGAACGCATGCCTTCCAAGTCTGCAGTCCAAAGATCAGTCCTTTAAGTAGCACAGCAATCCTTCTGACAGAAGTACAGTTCAAGATGCATAAGTGTCTGATTTGAGGGGGTCAGTGACCCAGTACTTATACCCAAAAGTGTTTTTGAACTGGGGGTGTCTTCAAAGCAGCTGTCTGAAGTGGACAAGTATCCCTTTCAACCCAGTCCTATCTTCTAGGCTATCTGTGGGGAGTTATGAGTCCATTTTGTAGGGACAAGACACTGCCTATTCAAGTGAAGTGTTAGCCCCCCCTTCCGTCCTGCCCAGACAAGGCCATCAGAATGCAGATGTATGTAGATGGGTACTCAGACACAACTTTCCTTCCTGTGTTGTGGCTGTCTAGAGGGAATGCCCAAAATGTAGCTGTCACCCAGCCCAGACGTGCATTTGAGACAGGATGCATAGGCACAGAGAAATGCCCACTTGTGGCATTTCTAAAACAGTAATGTTAAATCCAACTTCACCAGTAAGGAGGATTTGTCATTACCATTCCAAACATATGAAACAGCGACTATTCTCTAATCAGGACTTACAGCTTAAAAGTGTACTAAGGAATCCCCAATGATAAAATATGAGAGGAGTAGGCCTCACAGTTGAGAAAAATGAAATAGGCTGTTTGTCACTACCTGGACATGCAAAATACTAGTACATGTCCTACCTTTCATTTCCACAGCACCCTGCCCTTAGGGCTACCTAGGCCTACCTTAGGGATTACTTATGTGTTATAAAAGGGGAGTTTCAAGCTTGGCAATAAGTTTCAATACTAATTCGAAGTGGCAGTAAGCTGCACACAAAGGCCCTGCAGTGGCAGGCCACAGACAGGTTTGAAAGGCTACATCTGTGGGTGGCACAATCAGTGCTGCAGGCCCACTAGTAGCATTTAATTTACAGGCCCTGGGTATATTGTATACCACTTTACAAGGGACTTACAAGTAAATCAAACATGCCAAACAGGTGTAAACAAATTATACAATGTTTAGGGAAGAAAGCACATGCACTTTAGCACTGGTTAGCAGTGGTAAAGTGTGCAGAGTCCTAATTCCAACAAAATGAAGGTCAGAAAAAGAAGAGGAGGAAGGCAAAATGTTTAGGGTGACCCATCAGAGAGGGCCATTTTCCAACAGGCACACTAACCCACACTGTTCTGGGGGCACTGGGGGCAGAATTTGTTTCCAGATTGTAGTGCTCCACCGAGAGCTCCTCTGGTTGCTGCTCACTCCATTGGTGTCATGCCACTCCCCCACACCAGCCCCCAAGCATCCAGGTCTTGTGGTTAAGTGGACTAATGCATCTAGTACAGGAATATATGTTTAGTATAATGATGATTTGTATGACCGCTTCATTACTTTAATGTGTGGCTTAGCACTGGTATCATCTGTCATCTTGTTTGCAGTGTATTGTGAGAGAAAGAGTGGAAATCGGCTGGCCTCTTTTTTTATAATGTTTTAGTAATGATAAAATGTATGGTTGAAGCAGCTGCATTCATTCTCTATGCAGAATGCTGCATACATATGTACTCTATGCCACACGTGATGCACACCACGTACACACACACACACACAAACCTTACAATGCGTAGAATTGTATTTCTTGAGAAAAAAAATTGCACAATAATTTACTTATCATTTATGTGTGCATTGTAAGACTGGCAATACATCTTGCACGGATCCTTTAGGTAAACTGATATAAAAGCAGAGGTATTTCTGCCTGTGCTTTTAACAGCAAAATGGGACCCCTCTAATTGAATATTACAAACATTTCAAATATAATGGGTGCTAATGTTATTCTCTAAGGCGCCAATAAACAAAGAGAATGGAAACATTGCAATGGACTTCCCTTATGTTCTAAGCAACAGTAAGTATGCAGAGAGCAGAATCCTTTAGCAGAATAAATACCAGAAAAGCTCCTGAAACCAACACGTTTATCACCAATCCCAACTAAACATTCGTAGCCCCAGGCAAGGCCTGATTGGCTTTGCCAATGCTTGTTTTCTCTGTGAAAGTGCCCAACTCCATAGAATTTAAATAGCGTTTTACATTTGCACATCAGAGAAAAGAAAAAAAGTTATTTCATTATGACAAAAATCAATACAAAGAGAAACGCATTGTAAAACAAAATCTTGATAATAAAATTAAATAGCATTATGCTAAAATACATGAGCTGCTTGATATTAAGTCAAACTTTTCTGATTAAAACCTTAACTGTCTTATGGGTTATTACAGAAGCAAGTGTGAAAAGCGAGGGCAAATAACATGTGTACAGGCTCCAGGTGTGTCACTGAGCCCATTTTACACCAGGGAGTAACAAGTTAGAGAGGAATGCACACAAACATTTTGGGAAGATTTATCAATACTTTGTTTTGATGCAGAACCACACAAATGATGCAAAGCAGCACAAAGTGGGTTAAAGTATTCACTGATCCAGCACATAACTTTTTTTGCCCTGGAAAGTAGCCATAAAAGTAATGCAAACAGCTCTTTGCATGTAATTTCTGTCAAAGTGGTGTGTCATGAGTGTATTGTATTGTATAAAACACTTGTATAGCGCACTGTCGCCCAAAGGGTATCCTGAGTGGTACATTCGTGTCCCCATGCTACCACCTATGGTATTTGATGTACAGCCCTATCTACCAAAATTGGTAGTCAGGGCTTTGCACCAAAAAATAATAGCACCTTGAGGAAGGCTCTAACAAAGAGAAATGTTATTATCGCTCCAATCTATTCTCACACTGCATGTGTGCTGCACTGTGCAGCACACATCAAATGTGTGTTGAGTTTCAAAGTTAGTCTAATCATAGTATTTTGTACTGGAAGGGTACCCTTTCAGTACAACACCAATGCTAGACTACGCACACCCGCTAGAAACCCCTGCATCCCGCTGGGCAGTCTGTTTGTGCATCAGTGTCAGAGCAGCAGCGCCGTTTCCTAATACGTATAGCTGAGCATGCTCACTCCCTCAAGCATATCGTAGGGCCACAACTTTGGCTACTGCGCTAATCTTTAGGTTTCACCTGCAGAGCGCTTGTGCTTCTGCTTGTGAAATCTATTGTATTCAATATAAATCTTAAAAGGGCTAAGCCCTTGCTTTTCATTGCTTCCTGTGCTTGCCACTTACTTTTCCTCCATTTTCATTGTCTGTAGCATACTATTTCCTGTTGCTCTCGTGAGTCTGCTCTTATCAGTTTCCCGATGCCAAAGTACTCCTCTTTATCTGCCATACTTTTTTCTGAGGATGCTCTCTTGATGCTGTAACTTACATTACTTCCACGAGGCTTGGAATGCATCGTTTTCCAAGCCTCACTTTCAGCCCTGCCCCCAGATTCCAATTGCTTTTTAAGTTCAGAATATCAACGCGATACTACTCGCGTAGTTCAACTGCCCAAACAATGTCCTGTCAATGCAATGTAATGAAGACTTACCCAATGTAGAAAAAATTACCGCCGATGCGTGCTCTAAAGTTGATTTTTGAAGAAATGTGGTCTTGTGTGATGAATGTGCTACATGTCGCAGCTCACAGCCCTCTACCAGCCCTTGTCTCCCGCCTCTAACATGTTGACACCTGTGACATAAATCTCATCGCCGCCAAACCTTTCTCTTACACTGCATCCGCATGAACAGCTCTTGACCGTCTGCTACATGCCGTGAAGGGATCCTTTCTCGTTCCATATCACCAGCTCTCACCTAGCCGCTATATGGACCGGTCCGTATCACCAACGGTCCATATTCAGGACTGCCCGTGCCTCGCATGCTGACGCGATCGGTTCCTGCCTCCTCCTGCTGCCCACTATTGCAAGACACAAAGCCCGTCAGTGGCTGAACCCTTGTGTAGGGCACTCTGGAAAATGTTCATTTGGACATAGGGAAACCAGATATTGCTGGTAACTCTCTGGGGTGCAGGTAAGTGCTTCCTCCTATAATACATTTTGTATTGGGCCTCTCTTTCTCCCATTTGGCTTTGAGTCTGTCCAGGTCTTTTTGGCCGAGATGTTGCTTCTCTTGGCCATTCCATCCTATGGTAGCCTTAACTATAGTAGTGACACTTCTAGCAATCCAATCACCACCTTAATATTTATTTGTTTGGGTGTTTTGTAACCTGTACTTGGCATGCAATTGTGTAAATGGTGCTTAGCATGTACCAAGTGAACTGACCATAAAGGAAGCTTTATTAATTCAGGAAAACAATACTGCTGTGCTCTATACTAAACAAACATAGAAAGCATATATGCTCAGACTAGACAATGCTATACTGTGCACTACATAGCTCTGTTTAGACACTCATTCAATATAAAGATTTCAGCTCGAGTTAAGGGCACAAGGGTGCACACTATGCACTTTAAAGCTCATATCTCAAATGTACTTAAATGCATTAGATAAGGTGCTTTGAATTTTTTTTATAGTTGTATAAATTCTGAATGTTCATCAGTATTACACAATACGAATTACTGTATAGTTTAGGAATAACTGATGTATTTTTATAGTTTTATGGTTTTTCTATTTAAAAAATGCTTCAACTCTGTTACAGTACTGGTTAGATTTTGCTCAAATTTCAGTTTTTTTCCTTGTGTGCTGTAGACTGAGGCAGCTAAAACTTTTATGTCTTTTGAAAGCCACTTGTTAGGTTTCGCCTAGGCAGCGCATGCGCTGTCTCGGCGAGAGATGCTGTATACACTATAGCGGGGGAAAGCTCCGCCCACTTTCCGGCCATCAATTTGATTGGTTACAATGCAAAATCCTTTATTTCGATTGGTTTATGCCGTCTTAGTCCCACCTCCTGACTGGCATGGCGTCATTTTTCTTCTTCCGAGGCTATCAGCCCCTTTACTTCACAAACAGTTTTGCTGCCCTGCCTCTCACCGTTCCCTCCCATACTCCGTGACTTCTTCCACCACCAACACCTTCCCACCCACTCCTATTGGTACCTTCTTTAACATCTGCACTTCCGTTAAAAATGCAATAGGACTCGTGTAAATACGTGTCTTATTGCATTTTCAGTGCTTGTTTGCAATTTCATTGGTGGGTGCATTCGCACTATTTGTCTCGCATGCGCGCGATGCTTTACATCGTACGCATGCGCGACAAAACACCACACACATGTCCGGCTTTTGTCTCTGAATGTCTTGGTTTGCACTGTCTAGTACTCAAAGAAGCATCGATTGGGGGATTTCCCTTTACCTGGTTCTTTATGGAATATTTTAATATTAGGAGCAACTTTTGCTCTATTTTACATCAGTTTTCATGCATTGTCCTTGTTCACCGCAGCCTGTCACGACAGGCAGGTTATCAGCAAACCATAGATATATGTTAATTATAGTAGTTCATTAATCAATGGCTCTTGCTCCTGACTTCCCTTCTCTATCGGCTTGAGGCGAGGGTGAATCATAGCACAAACTCATCCGCAGGTCAGATCGCTAAATAAGAAATGATGGGTGGATATTGGAAAATACACTGATTATTCACGTGGGTGTTACATGAGTTGCGGATGTCTTTTCAAGAGGAAGTTGCAGCATATGTAACTAGCAGCTGGGGTCTTGTGTCTAGTCTAATGCAGAAATTTCATGTTTGCAAATAAGGAGAAAACACAGCATTTTAGTGATCATGTGCTGCTAAATGCACACATATGTAGCAGGAATATTTGAGATAAATGATGTGGCCACGCACCATCATTTGTCTTCTTTCCTAGGGTTGGCAGGTCTAAACAGGTCAAAGGTTAATGACAGTTCATGTGAGGGAGCGGCTAAAAAGGAACATTTAATTAAAAACTGCCTTCATAAGGTCAGCAAAAATATTCTGTGTTCATCCTTGTATTTGCTGTTGTATCCATGTTTTCGATTTAATCACCAATGTTGCTGTGGAGATTTATACATGTATATAAACATTAAGAACAATAGTGGCACAGTCTGTTATTAATTTTCGATTTTTCTTAACTCGTTTTCATTATTTTTATTTTTGACTTCAATTTAACTTCCATACAAACATTTGTAGCAACCTTTGGAAGGGGTACATTTTTTTACAGTAACCTAAAGTAATTTTGAAAACTAAGGAGAATAGAGAAAAGTGATGAAACAAAAAGTGTTCATCATAGATTGAGACAATTCTATTTTTGTGTAGTTCTACATTACCGCTATGCAGTGGTGGTACAGTGGTAGGGCTGAAGCACATTTGTGAATGCGCATTATAAAGTTACAAGCTCACAGCTTTAAAATATGATTTGTTTAGGATGTTTATATTTTGCAGCACTGTGCATTGTTTATGGCTATTTCTATTTTTTGGAACATATGAGCTCCTTTATTAAAATCGTAAATGGTTTGTATTCGGATTTAAATATTAATATCAGTGAAACTTACCAAATTTACAGAAAATGTCAAGAAAAATCTACTTTTAGGTTTCGCCTAGGCAGCGCATGCGCTGTCTCGGCGAAGATGCTGTATACACTATAGCGGGGAAAGCTCCGCCCACTTTCCGGCCATCAATTTGATTGGTTACAATGCAAAATCCTGTATTTCGATTGGTTTATGCCGTCTTAGTCCCACCTCCTGACTGGCATGGCGTCATTTTTCCTCTTCCGAGGCTATCAGCCCCTTTACTTCACAAACAGTTTTGCTGCCCTGCCTCTCCCCGTTCCCTCCCATACTCCGTGACTTCTTCCACCACCAACACCTTCCCACCCACTCCTATTGGTACCTTCTTTTACATCTGCACTTCCGTTAAAAATGCAATAGGACTCGTGTAAATACGTGTCTTATTGCATTTTCAGTGCTTGTTTGCAATTTCATTGGTGGGTGCATTCGCACTATTTGTCTCGCATGCGCGCGATGCTTTACATCGTACGCATGCGCGACAAAACACCACACACATGTCCGGCTTGCCGCTGCATAGTAATGGAACTAATGTTGGTGCATTTTAAAAAAAAAATTGTAATTGTACCGAACGCTTCCACATTAATTCTGCAATATAAACACCAAGGAAAGTACACCAGTTACAGTACCGACCAGAGCGGGCGGGCGGGAACAGCCCGGGTGACTCAGGTATTCCCTTCTCCTACGTACGCTTTCGAAATAGAAACAGAGATAGAGAAACGAAACTAAAAGTGCTGACAGCGCGACTACATAAGAGCGGAGTTCAACCTTACCCGACCGGAGAGCAGCTGTGACCTCAGCTACCACTGCAGCACGAAACTTCACACATTACTCCGACTGCATACGGGATAAAATACCCTAAAACTCCGTCCAAGCGCAGGGGACAGAGTAGCCCAAACTCTAAGGGCCAATGAAGTGGCGCCTTGAGCTTTGCAGCAGAAACCCTTGCAGCTAGCTGCAGCTCCGGACTCAGCATTGGACAGGAAGAAGGACGCCCTTTTCCCTGTAGACGGAGCCATGGTGAGTAGGATATTTATTTATTTATTATTTTATTTTATTTATGCATTTTTATATAGCGCGGACTTTACCCGAGGGTGTCAGAGCGCTTCACAACAGGATTAGCAACATTACATAAGGAGGAGGATACAAATGAGCATAATACAAAGGCAAGCGTTACATTGCATGAAGAAAAGTGACAATTGTGCAAAAACAAACAAACCAAATACAAAAAGAGGAATAAGTTCCAATAGGAAAAAGTGACAGATGTGCATGAAACAAGGGATACCAAATACAAATGGAGGTATAATGCTGCAATAAGTGGCAGTCACACATGACACACTGGGAAGGCACTTCTATAGGCTTGGAGTACAGAATTTCCTATAGTGGAAGAACTTCCTTGAGGTAGTAGAGAGGGCGTGAATTCAGCAGGGGGTACATAGGGTACAAAATATATGATACATGGGGTACAAAATACCACTAAAGGCATAATACTGTAATAAGTGGCAGTAACTCAAAGCACACTGAGAAGGCCCTTCTATAGGCTTGGAATACATAATTCCTATCATGGAAGAGCTTCCTAGAGGTAGTAGAGAGGGCGTGACTTCACAGGGGACTTAACCTGGGGGAACACGCACATAAAAACCAACACAACACACAAAGTAAGGAATGAACAGACAAAAGTACAACTTTAAACTGACGGGCGAACTTCCTAGAGGGGCCTAAGACCGAACGTATTAGTTCTGGAAGTGTCTTTGGAATAGAAGAGACTTGAGGTCAGCTTTGAAGATCCGGGTAGAGGAGGTGGCACGGAGCAGTGGGGGAAGCGAGTTCCAGATTCTTACCGCATTGCCCGAGAAGGATTGAGCCATCGATCTTTCTCTTTTGAAGACGGGGGCTCAAGCAGAAGCTTTTCCGCATTGCGAGAAGGGCGAGAGCCACCGGACAATTTCAATTTATTCGCCAGGTAACAAGGGGAGGACGTGTGTAAGGCTTTGTGTGTGATGCAGGCAGTTTTGTAAATAGATCTTGCCTCGATCGGAAGCCATCGCAGAGAGGACAGGATAGGAGTGATGTGGTCGCTTCGTTTAGACCCTGAAATGAAGCGAGCTGCTGAATGGAGGATGGATTTGAGAGGGGAGAGGTGGGATTTGGGTAGGCCAGTCAGAAGAGAATTGCAGTAATCCAGTCTTGAGAGAACCAGAGATTGTACCAAGGTTTTAAGTCTTTCTCCGGGAAGAACCGACGGATCCCCCACAGAAGGCGCAGCTGGTACCGTGCATTCTTGGCAATAGAGTTGATGTGGGCGATTAGGTTGAGTCTTTTGTCGAGAATGACACCTAGGGATTTAGCGCTGTCAACAATGATGGGTTTGTTGTTGAGAAGGTTCAGCTGATCCATCCAAGATTGAACAGGAGGAGGTGAGAGAGAGGTAGAGAGGAGGAGGAATTCAGTTTTGGCGGGATTCAGAATGAGTTGGTGAGCTGACATCCAGTTGTGAATAGAGTTGAGGGTAGAATTGAGTAGGGAGAGATCGTGTGCAGAGGACACCTTAAGGTAGATTTGCGTGTCGTCCGCATACAGATGGTAAAGGATCCCAGATTTGCTTAGGAGGTTCCCTAAAGGTTCCAGGTAGAGATTAAACAAGGTGGGAGCCAGGATAGAACCTTGAGGGACGCCCTGACCTACGGCCATGGGAGATGAGAGACTGTTCCCTATCTTGATCATTTGGGATCTGTCCGAGAGGAAAGAGGCAAACCATTTGAGCACAGTGCCGTCCAGACCCATTCTCTGTTGAAGAGTGTTGAGGAGGGTGCTATGATTAACCGTGTCAAAGGCTGCAGAGAGGTCTAGAAGAATCAGAAGACATGAATCCCCGGCGTCGAGTATATGCAGCGCATCGTCAATCACATGCAGCAGGGCTGTTTCAGTGCTGCAATTTTGGATGAAGCCCGACTGGAAGACGTCAAGGAGGTTATTTTCCAAGATATGTGAGGAAAGTTGTTTCGCGACACATTTTTCGGTGATTTTCGACAGAAAAGGGAGGTTGGAGATAGGGCGGAAGTTGTTGAGGTCGTTCGCATCCGCGGAGGGTTTTTTAGAAGAGGGGTGACCTGACCTGATTTGAGGATAACCGGGAGGGAGCCTTGACTGAGGAAGAGATTGACTAGCCTGGTCCAGTAAGAGAGTATAGGTATAGAAATCGATGGCGATGTCGCTAGGGATGGGGTCGGAGGAATGGTTGGAGGGTTTAGTTTCGCGGATGCATTTGAGGAGGTCATCTTCCGAGATGACGTCAAAGTTCTGCCAGGTGACCAAGGATTTCCGCTCCTCCATGGGGGGGGTTGGGCGACCTGATCCACCAGAGTTTTGACCTTTTCATCGAAGAATATAGCGAAATCTGCTGCTTTCTTCGAGGAATCCTCAGGCTTAATGGTTGGAGGAGAACAGTTTGGGTTTTGAAGAGGTCAAAAGTTTTTTGGGTCTGTTTTTAGCCGAGTCAAGGAGGGATCTGAAATGTGATGCTTTTTCAAGGAAGATGTGATTGTGATATTTGGATCTTGCTGAGCGTAGAAGAGAGAGATTGGAGGAGGAAGGAGATTTTCTCCAATGCTTCTCCAGGAATCTAAGGTTTTCCTTTCAACGTAGAGCGCTTTATTGAACCAAGGTGCTGAGGGGTGGGTCTTTTCCTTTTGCTTTGGAGAGGAGCAACAATGTCGATTTCAGCTGCTAGTACTGAGAGGCACTGAGAAGTGAGAACGTTGACATCCACGCTAGGGTCTAGTCTGGGAAGTGCCCGCATAGCGGAATCACTGAAAGTGTCAAGATCAATGTTCTTAGTGTTACGGAACCAGGTGGTAGCTCTTTTAGGTTGGCCGAGAGTTATAACGTGCGATAGGTGAAAGCGGAAGGGAATGAGGAGGTGGTCAGACCAGTCTACATGGATGGGGGAGCAGTGGTCAGCAGGTCTTCTTTGGATATGACAAGGTCCAGAATAGAGCCCTTAGAATGTGTGGTTTCCGAGCAATGTTGGAGGAGATCATTGGCTGAGAGAAAGGAGGCAAGCTTGTTGGCAGCCGAGTCTTCCAAGGAGCCCCAGTGGAGATTAAAGTCACCCAGGAATATCTGTCTGTCACTTTGAGAGAGTTGGTCACTGATGAAGTCAGACAGTTCCTCCACAAAGGAAGAGCAGTAACCAGGCGGGTGGTAGATGGCATGGAGTCTAAAGGGTGAGCCGTGATGTATTTGAAGTTCTAGGGAAAGGCATTCGAATGTACGGAAGAGGGTGGTTGGGACCGCTTTAATTTGAAGGAGTTTCTGAAAATGATAGCGACACCTCCTCCAATTTTGTCTGCTCTGTCATTTCTGAGGATAGAATAGTCAGTGGGTACCAACAGATCAAACAAAGTATGAGAGGAGTCATTAAACCAGGTCTCAGTGAGGAAGATCATGTCAAGATTTTGGTGAGTGATAGTATCAGAGATTTCTACTTTGTGTTTGACTGCAGATCTGCAGTTGTGGAGCAAACAGTGCAGCTCTGACGCAGATGTTTTGGTGAAGGGGGTGTTAGGGTTGTTCAGGGAGATAGGGATAAGATTCTTGAATGAGGGAGCCTGGGAAGAGGGAGGTTGGTGAGGTCTGACAGAGGAGATGACCTGAATAGGAAACTGCGTAAAATTCTTAGGAGAGGAGGGCGGAGAGGGAGTGGCGTTGGTGGTCTTGAGGCTGGCCCGTAAGTTGGTGATGTCTGCAGAGGGCAGACTGTGATTGGTTTTATTGGGGCGTGCGAGCAAGGGACTCCTCGGGAGGGTGTAAGGGACAGGGGATAACTTGGCGCTTAAACGTGAGATGGACGCTACCAGCTGGGAGATGGAATAGATGAGAGAGTCCAGTTTATTTTCCAGAGAGAGGAGAGCTGAGCATGGAGTGTTAGGTGGCTCGATGGATAAAGAAGGGAGTGCAGAGGGTGAGGGAGGACAGGGAGGGGTGGGGGAGCGAGTAGAGGGCGGTGGAGCAGAAGGTAAGGGAGGACAGGGCGGGCTGGAGGAGCAGGATATGAAATGGAGTGCAGAGGGTGAGGGAGGACGGGGCGGGGTGGTGGAATGGGATAAGTGAGGGAGTGCAGAGGGTGAGGGAGGGAGGGGAGAGGTGGGGGAATGGGTGGGGGTCGGGGAGCAAGGGAAGAGGGTGAGGAGCGATGGTGAACAGAGGGAGTGGAAGGTGAAACAGTGGTGGGAAGAGAATTTTTTTTACTGGAGTTGAACAGAGAGGAAGAGAAGAGGGCATACGTCCGAGGAGGAAGTTGTGGAGTAGGAGGGGGATAGAAGAAGGCCGGAGGTAAGGGAAGAAGAGGGGAGACGAAACTGACCCGGGCGGGGTGGGCGGGGGGACAGATGGGGTCCGAATGTGCATGGATCCGACAGAAAGGGGGCTGTAAAGGAGGGGGAGGGCAGGGGGTCCGGGGAGGGCCAGAGGAATGGGGAGAAAGGAGAGGATGGTGCAAGATAGGTACTGAAGGCTATGCAAGGTGAATGTAGGGGGACAGGTAACAGGTGGAGTGGGGGGAATTGACTAGCGGGATATTGAGGGAGAAGCAAGGGACTGCAAGGTCAGAGGGAGAGACGAGGAAGGAATTGTCAGGGAGGGAGACAAGGTTGGGAGGCAAGGGAAGAGGAAGGTGGGGTTGAGGATAGAGGAGGTGGAAGAGGAGAATTTAGGGTACGGGGGACGGGGAAGAGCGGAAAGGGATGAGGCGAAAGGGAGAGGTAAGGGGGAAGGTAAGGACAGTTGATGGGAAGACCAGGTGGTAAGAGAGGTGAATTAAGAGGGGGGCGGAGGGCAGATTTAGTGGGAATAGGGGGCGGTGCCAATGTTGGAGAATCGAGCAGGTGTAGGGTGGGGAGGGGGGTGGAGGCCAGAGGCCGGAAAGATAAGATAGGGGAGGGGCATTTTGGTAAGGGGGAAGGGAGGGAGATGAGGGAGCAGTGGCTGGGGGAACAAGGGGTAGCCCTGAGCCTCTCTGGATAGCGGCCTGCTGGAGTGTCGGGGGGTCTGGGGGGAGAAAGGGAGAAAGGAGAGGAGTTCAAAGAAGAGTTGGGGGAGATCATAGTTGTGCGGGTTGGACGAAGGGAGTGGAAGAGATGGTCGAAGAGGGAGAGACAGAAGTCTGTCGCTTGAATCATGACGGTGCCATTGTTGTAGAGTGTTATGGTGAGCGAGCCCTTAAAGCTCATGGAGGGGGAAATTTTTAGCCGCTGTCCATGCGGGATGGGTGAGGAGGAGGAGACATTGAAGAAATTGAGATATGCCGTGGTTGAGCTTTAAAATGCACTTTTAATCTATCTTCATACTGTCCTTGGAGCGCCGCTGCTTGTCTTTTGACCGGCCGGGGCTCACAAATAACCCTTTCCCGAAATGAAGTCTGTTGCATGGCTTTATGTTGGTGCTTTTGTTATTTGCATATTGCCTTATCAGCACCGAGCTTGTTTAGACATACTGTAAAAATGCTGTGCTTAATGTTTCCGACTCGAGCTTTTCTTATTAAAGATCCTTTAAAGACAGCGCCGTAACATGCACACACTGTGCACACCAAAACATCCCACAGGCCCCCACCCTGCACACTTGTGTATGCACACACCCAGTCTTTTAATTTATTTATTCTTGCTCTTTTTGGTGCCTTCCCAGTGCCTCTCTGCAAACATGCACAGACCTCCGGAGTGAGTAATATTTATTTATTAAAAGTGCCGTTTCCCTGGATTAGCTAATCTTTATCTCTATTCGCTGCTTCATATCCGTTTTTCCGCCCCTCCCCCAACCAGTCCACGCCGGCCGTTGGTAGCAGGAGGTGGACGGTAGGCGCACTTAGTGCTGCTTGTTTTGGTTCTAATCCCTATTGTTCTATCTGAGCTCACAGAGGGCATTGCCGTGCTAGTGGAAAGCAACGCCAAAATCCAAGCCATCATAAGCCAGCTGGAGGAAACCTGCAAGTCCGTGGAGGTGACTGAAGCTGTGTGTGTTAACATTGAAAGAGTGAAAGTCTTAAAAAGAGTGAATAAAGCATGCACGTTTGAATTTATTTCACTAATAATCACAAAAACTGTGATACTAACATATTGAGAGCGCTGCAATGGTTTGAGGGGTAGATATTTTACTGAAATGCTAAATGCATGTTTTTGGTTCAGTGACTGAGGCATCCTTCTGTGTGCTAGTTAAAGAATGTTGAACGTCTTTCTCACTGATACAAGCCCGACCCCACCTAAAGCTGCCATACACTCTGCTCCCCACATTGTCTTAAGTACCCAAAAAAGCAGTGGCTAAGCAAATGGGTCTACCTTGGAATCTGAGTTCGACTAAATTATATTTAAAAAAGGCTTTCACATAAAAAGCACGTTTGATTTATTTACAGAATGCATCTGTTAGATAAATAATTTAATGCATAGTTATTTGATTTACTTTTGAAAAGTAAAACAGTCTGTAATGCAGTACAATTATACCATAGGAGGTGTAATAATATACCCAATAGCCAATCGTATGAGGTGAGAAAGCAACACTTCCATGGGGAGAGTCAAAGCGCACCCAACTCACACTAAGCTGTATATTCTGGCAGAGCCCCATTGAAACCGCACATGCAAAGATCGAGCTAATTTGACATAAAGGCGAGAACTTACACTTAATGCGCGAGTCACATATTCGGTTGCAATGTAATCTGCTTTATATTTATCTGTTGATGTGCTCAAACGCTTGTAAATGCGAAACCCATTGCATTGCAAATGCTTGTTTTTTGTGTGGAATCTGCTACCTCATACTTTGTCAAGGGTGTTCCTATTAACAATAAGACACCCATTTTACATACATATGAATGTTGTATGAATTCATGTAATGATGCGTAGAATGTTCTTTCATTTAGCCAATGACAAAATAAAACTTTTCTTTTTTTAACTTTTTCCAGTAATTTATTTTTCATGTAATGCTACACGTTAGTATAGCCTCAAAGCAGGAAGAAAATAAAACATACCCAGAGAAAATCTATATCCTAATTGTATACACATTTGTACTCGGTTTTCTGGGAAAAGGAAAATCCGCTCCTAGGAACCTTGTGATGGGAGCCTGCAGCCTCTGTAGTGTAAATGAGTGAAAGTATTCAGGATGTCCGTGCTGTTCATTTGTACATCGTAGCAGCTACTATCCCTGCAGAATTTCACACCACTCCCCAGGCCGGAAACTAACGTCTGCCAATGGTAATAATGTTTAAACAAACAATGAGGCCCATTGGGGGTGAAAAACGCTTGTTTGTCAGTTCTGAATTGCCTAGGGTGGGCCAGGGTATTCCTTGGGTGGGCCTGGCCACCCTCTAGAACCGGGCCTGGTGGCCATGCTTTCACTTTGCCTCGTCCCAGTACTGTGGGGCAGTTACTCATGCTTGAAGGGATGAGTATTAAGAGGTGAAGATGTGCTGCTTTATTCCAAGAGGGGTAAGCTTGGAATGTGCTGCTGTAGATGCAGCCCACGTGCTGTGGTTGCACTGCGTCCTCCGGCAGGTGTCAGCTTGGGGTGTTTTTCTTCCATATATTATTATGGCATGTGCTGCTTCAGCGTACTTATGAGTTTGGGCAATGCTTTTTAGGAGAGATTGTAGCTTGTCATGCTGACAGCATCCGAGGATCCACGTGCTGTGCCATTCATCACAACTGCAGGAATTCACTGATCCGCACCCCACAATTAGCAGTATTGGCAGCAAGTGTGGTGTAATCGCATCTGAAACCTATAACTTTGTGTCCATCATTTTTTTCCACAAAACTAGTAAGGATGTGCTTCCTTTTTCATCACGCGTCACACTCACCAGCAAAAGCATTCTTGTGTGGCTGGTACCACTCTTGTACATTACAAAGGGAGTCTACACAGTGGCCCATTTAATGTTGATGAATTGTGATTAGACTGTATTTTTATTGTACCTCTCTTTTGTTTGCGTTCTCACTGTAGAAGCTTCGAATGATGACGTTGGTTTACAGTTCTCACCTGCTAATGTTGCCTAGTTCAGGAAAGCTCAATTTTTTCATGGAATGGAATGAGGTGAGCTCTCCATTGACGGGTTGGCTGTAATATGTTTGAGGGACTCACTTTTAGAGTTGGGTGATTCCCATCAGGAGGGTTGAAATGGAGAAGGGGTTGACGTCACATGTTGGTAAGTTTAGATGCTACTCTGTCAAGATTGCAGAGTGAGTTAAAGGCTCATGCTGACATCTGTTGATCCAAGCCACAAATTCAACGTCCAACCGGGCCAACTCAGCCTTTTATCCCTATGCGGTTGATACATTGAGTACTATAAAAGTGGATAATAGTAACACCTGTGCTTTAGTAGTAAAATGGTAAATCTCTGTTAATTGATATATTAAAAGATGTTTCATTTCTTATTTATGTTTTTCTGTGTGTCCATGCAGCCATGTGATTTCAAGAGTATTTCTTTTTGTTTCTCTGAACATTTTTTCAGTTTGTTAGGTATTAATTACAGGAATAAATTCTGTGTGTTGTGGGTGATTTGTTCGACTGTTTCAAGCGTTTGCATTCAAGATGATTACACGCAGACATTCTAGCCAGCATTACAAACAATTGTCACATTTTCAGGCTTGAGCAGATAGCCACAAAATACAGCTTATTATTAATCACAACGGCGAAACCTAATGCATTTACCAATGCTTGTTAATAAATCTGCCCCTTGCTGTGCTTGAGTTGCATATCACAATATGCTAGTGTGCATTGCTACAAACTGTGAAAAGCCAAGACTTCATATTTTCCTCCTCCTTTCTCTTGTGATCTTTCTGTGATGTACTTGTATTTTTATTTTGTGTGTAGTCTCCCTCAGCTCTGTTCGTCTCCGCAAATGCAGCCTGTGTCACCCCTGGCAGAGTGATACTTCCACAAAAGATCGTCAAATATGGTTCGTCGACAGGAGGGGCTAGCGTCTCACGGTTGCATATTCCACAATCTCCTCTCCAGTAGAGTCTGTCGGAGAGGTTTCTGGCCTCTCAAAGTGTTGGATTGTGGCGTAATTGAGCTCCTCCGAAACCTTGTGCAAAAAAAAAAAAAGTTATAACACAGAATTAGAAACAGTGTGCCTTACTACAGTTCATCACCTGTCTACATAATTTTATATGGGTTACATTTCATGGGTAATGGATAGCATATGGAAACAAATTTGCCACTGGCTCAATATTTTATTAAAATTTCTGAACTTTTCACCAACAAAACAATGCTGAGAAGCATAGAATCAGTGATCGCCAATATTAAGCTTTTTTAAATGTTGAAATATTTGACCACAAGATAGGATCTTTAAGGATTTGAGTTAAATTGATACTTGCTAAATGAAAAAGATTTTTGAAAATTAATGGTTGTACTGGTTGGTTCAGTGGGAAGAGCCACAGATAAAATTAGCAGTACCTTTTTGAGTTAGAATATATTATGAATACTATTTTTATAATTTATGTGTACTCTACGGTGTTTTCAAACTGCTACTTCGATATGAGATTCTATATAGAAAATAGCATTCAGTTTATCATTTTGTATGATTGTGAAATCATATCTCAAATATCGACAGTCACAATAGTGTTACTGCAATATGGAGGTCAAAATGCCGAAAGGTAAGTACGCAGGTAAGGGTTGATTTACTATTCTTAACTCCACAAAGAAGTACCTTGGAATATATATATATATATCACTTTCTTCCGTCGTCAAGCGGATTGCTCCAAGTACGGACACGGACGCAAAGTAAGCGCAAAATAGTTATTTATTCCTTAGTCGCCAAACGCCATAACGCATTTTGGCTCCCGTTAGACTCAGATTTCACTCGTACAAAATCAGTGAAATTCAGCAATTATAGTTACCTGAGCTAACTATAACTTACGCCCGCGATGCACTGCTTATGAGCTTACATATTACATCACTCATGACATGGTCAGTGACATCACTGTTGACATCTCAAATGACATCACTGATGACATCCTTGATGACCTCATCCAGTGAGTGTAAGTATTTTCCAAGAGTTTATGATTGTTAAACATATATACTAACCTACTACAAAAGTTAAATTAGTATACTAGGTGCACTACTAATGAGCGATACTACTTCTAACATATATTATCTGAGTGGCTGTATGTATCGGTGTGTGAGTGGGTGTCTCAGTGGCTGTATGGGTGTGTGAGTGGCTGTATAGATGTATAGGTGGGTGTATGAGTGGCTGTGTAGGTGAGTAAGTTGCTGTTTGAGTGGCTGTATTGGTGAGTGACGGTGTGTGTCAGTGGCAGTATGGGTGAGGGAGTGGCTCTATCGGTGGGTAAGTGGGTGCTTGAGTGACTATGGGTGAGTGAGTAGGTGTCTGACTGGTTGTATGAGTGAGTGACCGTGTGTCTTAAGTGACTGTATGGGTGAGTGAGTGGCTGTTTAATTAAGTGAGTTGATGTGGGAGTTGCTGTATTGGAGAGTAAGTGTCTGTGTCAATGGCTGTATGGGTAAGTGAGCAGATGTGTTAGTGCTTGTATGGATGTGTGAATGGGTATATAAGTGGTCATATGGATGTTTGAGTGCTTGTATGGGTGAAGGAGTGACTGTGTTGAGAGACTTTATGGGCAAGTGAGTGGGTGTGTAACTGTATAGGTAAATATGTGAGTGTGTGAGTAGCTGTATGGGTGAATGTGTGGCTGTGTGAGTGGCTGTATGGATGAGAGACTGGTTGTATGAATAGCTGTATGGGAAAGTGGTTGTGTGAGTGCTTGTGTGAGTGAGTAGGTGTGTGAGTGACTTTATGGATGAGTGAGTTGTTTTGTGAGTACTTGTATGAGTCTGTGTCTGGGTATGTGAGTGGATGTTTGAGAGGTTGTATAGTGGTGGGAGTGGGTGGGTGTGTGGGTGGTTCTGTGGATGATCATCATCAGGGATGTCATCAGTGATGCCATTTAAGATGTCATCAGTGATGTCATCAGTGATGTCACTCACCATGTCATGAGTGATATAATATGTGAGGTAATAAGCATTGCATTGCGGGGGCGTAAGTTATAGTTAGCTCAGATCACTATAGCTGCTGAATTTCACTGGTTTGTATGAGTGAAATCTGTATCTAACTATTACATCCTTGTAACCTTTGTTTTTTTCTGTGAATTTCTAAGGTTTGTTTAATATTGTTTCCTAACTATAACGTCCCTGTAACCTTTGGTTTTTTAAGTGAATTTCTAAGGTTTTTTAAATTGTATTTCCTAACTGTAACCAGTAATCTTTGACAGTGAGTGTGTGAGTGATTGGATGAGTGTCTCAGTAGGTCTGTGAGTGGGTGTGAGTGTCTGAGTGGGTCTGTGAGTGGGTGAATGAGTGGCTGTCTAAGTGGGTGTGTGAGTGTCTGAGTGGGTGTGTGAGTGTCTGAGTGGGTCTATGAGTGGGTGTGTGAGTCTGTTAGTAGGTCTGTGAGTGAGTACATTAGTGTCTGAGTGGGTCTGTGAGAGAGTGAGGGCACGAGTCTCTGAGTGGGTCTGTGAGTGGGTGAGTGAGTCCCTGAGTTGGTCTGTGAGTGGGTACATGAGTGCCTAAGTCAGTCTGTGAGTGGGTGTGTGAGTGTCTGACTGGGTCTGTGAGTCGGTGCATGGGTCTCTGAGTAAGGTTTGTGAGTGAGTGCATGAGTGTCTCAGTGGGTCTGTTAGTGGGTGTGTGAGTCTCTGAGTGGGTCTGAGTGGGTGCATGAGTCTCTGACTGGATCTGTGAGTGGGTAAGTGAGTGTCTGAGTAACTGTGTGAGTGAGTGTATGAATCTCTCAGTCTGAGTAGGTTTGTGAGTGGGTGCGTGAGTCTAAGTGGGTCTGTGAGTAGGTTGAGTCACTTAGTGGGTCTGTGTGAGTGGGTGCTTGAGTGTCTAGGTGGGTCCGTGAATGGGTGCGTGAGTCTCTGAGTAGGTCTATGGGTGGGTTCATGAGTCTGACTGGATCTGTGAGTGGGTACGTGAGTGTCTGAGTGGCTCTGTGAGTGGGTGCATGATACTCTAAATGGGTCTGTGAGTGGATGCATGAGTCTCTGTGTGGGCATGCGAGTCTGTAAGTGGGTGTGTGAGTGACTGCAAGAGTCTTTGAGTGGGTTTGTGAATGAGTGCATGAGTCTCTGAGTAGGTCTGTGAGTGGGTGAGTGAGTCTCTGAGTGGGTCAGTGAGTATGTGTGTGAGTGTCTAAGTGGGTCTGTGAGTGGGTGTGTGAGTGACTGAGTGGGCTTGTGAGTGGGTGCATGCGTTTCTGAGTGGGTGCATGAGTGAGTGCATGAGTGTCTCAGTGAGTCTGTGAGTGGGTACGTGAGTCTCTGAGTAGATCTATGAGTGGGTGCATGAGTCTCTGACTGGATCTGTGAGTGGGTGCATGAATGTCTGAGAGGCTCTGTGAGTGGGTGTGTGACGCTCTTAGTGGGTCTGTGAGTAGATGCATGAGTCTCAGAGCAAGTCTGAGTGGGTGCGTGAGTCTCTGAGTGGTCTGTGAGTGGGTGTGTGAGTGTCTGATTGGGTCTGTGAGTGAGTGGATGAGCCTCTGACTGGGTCTGTGAGTGAGTGTGTAAGTGTCTTAGTGGGTCTGTGAGTGGGTGCATGATTCTCTGAGTGGGTCTGTGAGTGAGTGGGTGGGTGAGTGCCTGTATACTTCCTGTTTTGCCCTCTTCTGCTCTGTTTTACCTTTTCCTGCTGGTTTTCTGCCCTCTGTTTTGCCTTACCTGCTAGTTTTTCTGCCTCTGTTTTGCTTTTCTTGGTCTTTTTTGCCCTCTGTTTTGCGTCCTTCTGCTCTGTTTTGCCTTTCCTGCTCGTTTTTCTTGCCTCTGTTTTGCCCTTTCTGCTCTTTTTTTCTGCCCTCCCTTTCGCATTTTCTACTCATTTTTTCTTCCTTCCTTTTCATAGGGAAGCGCCGGACCTTACCCCATGGGGCGTGACCTTAAATGAATGGGGGAGGGGGCTGCATGCCCCCTCCCAGACCAATATCGGCCCTGGGGACCCCATCCCCAGGGCCCGGCCTTAATATACTTATGATCTAAAGGGGAGGGGCACATGTGGCCCCCCTCCCCAGGCCAATTTCAGCCCCTAGGACCCCATCCCCTTAGGCTCGGACTTCAATGACTAGGGAAGGGGAGCCACGTGGACCCCCTCCCCATGCCGATGTTGCCCCCAGGGACCCATCTCCCAGGGCCTGGCCTTAATATACCTATGATGTAAAAGGGAGGGAGATGCACAGCCCCCCTCCCTGGGCAGATTTTGTCCTCGGGACCCCATACCCCTGGGTCTGGCCAAAAGGAAATGGGGGAGGGGGCCAAGCAGTCCAATTTCGGCCTGAGGACCCCAGGGCCCAGCCATGTCTCCTGAATGCCCTAGAGCTCATCCAGTATGCTGCATGGGGACCACAGGAGGAGTGTCAAGGCCACAATGCCCCAGCCAGCTCTCTGGCTCCAAATGCAGCTTCCTGTGTGCAGGAGCAAAAGTTTCATCTCTATCCCTGCCCCCATGTCTGCGGGCAGGGAAAGAGATGAAACCTCCACTTCCAGCAGTCAAGAGCACTTTGACAGTTCCCACCTGCTGGAACTGGAGTGTTTGCTTTTGCTAGATGGGAGCTGTCGCAGCTCCCGCCAAGCAAACAGCTTGTCCTGGGGGTGAGCACCCCGGGACATTGCGGGATCCGGCCCTGGGGGTGGCGGTGCCTGGGGCACTATGTGGCCTGGTAGGGGGGCCACATGGCCCCTCTCCCATTCTTTAAAAAATATTTGGCCCTGGGGTAGGTGGTGGTCCCAGGGGCCCAGAAGAGTCTTCAGGCCCCCATTATGTGATATTTAGCCCCTGGGAGGTGGTGGTCACCAGGGCTCGGGATGGTCCGCGTGGCCCCCCATCAATGTTTCTTTAGCCCCAGGGAGGTGGTTGTCCCCGGGGCATATAAAGCCTCCAAAGGGGGGCACCCATGCACCCCCCTATGTTTGTACGTATAAAACCCCGGTGAGGTGGTGGTCCCCCTCCTTTTTTTAATAAAAGGCCCTGGGACCTGGCCCACCCAGGGGCCCTTTTGAAAATAAGCGTATTTAAAAACAACTTTTGCAGTGTGCCGTGAATTTCACACATTTTTTGCCCCACCGGGGTCCCTCCAGGACCCGAAGACCAAGGCTTGGGTGTCAGAGTATTCCTAGTCTGCCCCCTTTTCTGTTTTTTTCACATATTTTTGGGGACTTGGCTGAAGCCGAGTCTCAAGATGGCTGCCAACAGTTCCTAGTTGAAGTGTTGGCAGCCAATCAGAGCTCTGCAGTCCTCTACACAAGCTCGTTATTATTCGCAAATTAACTACGATCGCAGATCAAACAAATTTGGATTTCCTTAAATTTCTCAATAACTACTGAACGGATTTACACCAAATAGCTGAAAGCATGATCTGTGAACAAAAAGCTACCTTTCTGCCAAATTCAGTCTAATTCCGTTCAGCCGTTCAGGCTGCCGTCGTGTCTAAAGAGTCTTTGGGAATTAACATGGGAAAGGCACTTTTTTTGACCCCTCCTTTTTCTCGGCCCCCGCTTGACGGATCACCCCAAATCTTTCCATGCACAACAAACTCACTATAACACTTTTTGGGGGAAATTTTGTGAAGACTCGTCAAACGACGCCAAAGATATAGACAAGTCAAAAAATGCTTTTTCTATAGAAACATGGTCCTAACTACCGACCGCCAGTAGGAAATATATTTATATGTGTATATATATATAATTATATCCAATTACACTCCCTTGTGCCCTAGACGCACAACAAACAGGTACGGACAACTTTTTCAGCTGGTGCCAGATATTACTTTATTTTCTAAAAGTTAAAGTGCAATGCTTCTCATGACGCGTTTCGGGCCTCCTGGCCCTTGGTCACATGACCGCATTACGTGCATACCGAGTTTTTGTTGGTGGTACAAACCTCACCTGACCCCAAATGTGACAGCTTAAATGGAGCTAGAGAAAATACTCAATCTTGCGGTTCAACATTACAAAAATGAACTAGTTAAATACTTAAGGTAATAAATACATTATACTCATGTATAAAAACCTACGTTATAAAACTATTACATATTTAGTGTAAACAAGTTGGATAAACCATAATAACTGTTATAGTAAAAATCATAGCACAAATGCTAAAATTACAGTGCTACTCCAACTTAATAATGCTGTCAAATATATTTTAAAAACCACAAGAATAAATAATTGTTGATAAAAATTAATAAATATTTAGATACACTTAGTAGATAAAAAGTAACAATGTCTGTGCAAATACTGCATGTGCAAATATTGCTGACCACCAATGGCCATATCTACTATTCTAATTCATATACATAGCTCTCATATATGGTCACAATGTGCAAAAAGATATGTGCAAATAGTGCTTAAACCTCTAAAGTGTCTGTAGTGCAAATAAAAAAATATTATGATAGATGGCGGAAAGACAAAAGGATATTCATGTTTTTAAAAAACAAAAAAATCTCATCCAAAGAACGCCAAGTTATTTTCTGACTAAGGGAGCCCCCTTAAAAATAAAACTAGGAGTCAAAGTTAAAGACAGAATACTTGCCATATGGGCTACCAAGGCTAACATTTATATCCAATTTTTTTATGTTCGATTTCTTGAGAAAAATTAGGTGCTATTGTACATATTCATGAACTGAATAATGTACTTTAAATGTAAGGCCAGAATCAAAGCTATAGCAAACTGTTATTTCACCAATAGTACAGACAATAACTTATAATGACTTGCAACTGATCTAAAAACAGTACAAACAGATATGCAGACAATAACATTAAATAAAGATCTCAGTGAAATTTAGAAAGTTATTAGTACTCTGATGGAGGCATACTATTATAGGAAGTTGTGCATATCCTCTCCTGTGTTAAGGCCATGTGGATACTTAGGGGCCGATTCCGATTCGGGCCGGAAATCACTCCGACCGAGCCGGACCCGGAGAGATTTCCGACCGAATCGGACCCTAGCAGTCCGACCGAACGAGTACGATGCGTTCGCATGCTATCGGACTCGAGTCGGTCGGACTCCCATTGAAGTCAATGGGAGCCGGTCGTACAACGCGTACGCGGGCTCCCATTGACTCAATGGGTGCGAGGCGAACAAGGGCGCCCCCTACAGCGGGTACGCGTTGAAGCGGGTCGCGCCGTACATGCACAGGTAGGGGGGACCCATGGGTCCCCCCCTGTGTGCGACTCGCGTGGCTAGGCGTACAGGGGGGTCCGACACGGACCCCCAAAGTGCGGCTCCGACTGCTTCTTCGAGCCGGACGGCGCGAGTCGGTCGGACTGCTCGAGGCGCGCATCGTACTTACCCGGCCGGGGAACGTCTCCATTGCGCGGTGCGAGTCGAGTCCGTGCGAGTCGGTCGGTGCGGTTGGGTCCCGCGAACGAGTTGGTCGGCGATTTCGCGTCCGCTCGCATCGTACTCGCTCGCCCGGACGCACGTCCGACTCGGTCGGGAAACAGGGCTACGAATCGGATCAAGTAATGCCGGATCCGATTCGGAGCCCTACCGGCCGAGATCGGAATCAGCCCCTAAGTGTCAAGCTCGATGATATATTTTGACTCTAACTGACGTAGCCTTTTTTCTCTGTTACCTCCTCTCTTGCCTAGAGGTACTGTGTCAATCACGAAATATTTCAAACATTTAAGATCATTGCCATGTTCTGATTTAAAATGTCGGGCCACTGGGTAAGTCGGATCTGAATTTACAATGGCCCGTAAATGTTGCATATATATATATATATATATATATTGAAAGGTTTTCCACGCTCAAAGAACAGAAGAAAGAAGAGCCGCACTCAGGATTTCAAGGTTAAGGAGTTGAAAATTTATATACCTACTGGTGGAAGCCAGTATGTAGTAATGGTTAGGACGTAGTTTCCATAGGAAGAGCGTTTTTACATTTGCCAATAACTTTGCCGTTTTTTGACTAATCCTCATGAAATTTTCAAAACTAACTTGCCAGCCACTTCAGCTGTTGTCTTGAAAATTTCGGGGTGATCCATCAAGCGGGGCTAAGAAAAAGGGTGGGTCCCAAAACACTTTTTCCCCATGTTAATTTCCATAGGAAACTTTAGACACGGCTACACGCCGAACTGCTGAACGGAATTACACCAAATGTTTATTTTTTATTTATTTTGAGTTTTATATAGCGCAAACTAGACCCGAGAAATCGGGTATCAGAGCGCTTTACAAGAGCATCAGTTGCGTTACAGAAGGACACATTCATTTTTGTTAGGCACGGGGAGATTAAGTGATTTGCCCAGAATCACAGGATGTTGAGCGACGTTGCCGAGACTCGAACCCGGTTCCCCAGCTTCGAGGTCGAGCGCTCTAGCCGTAAGGCTACATCCTCTCCCCAAATTTGGCAGAAAGGTAGCTGTTGGTCCAAAAAGCACCCTTTTTGTTAAATGTTGTTAATCTATTTGGTAGTTTTTGAGAAACGTAAAGATTTTTAAGATATACAACTGGAGAAACGGAGGATCTGCGACCCCACCCGAAATCTTGTGCTGAGATCTGATTTGCTGCTAACACTTCAATCTAGGAAGTGTTGGCAGCCATCTTGTGATTTGGTTGAACTGAGTCGTTGAAGAAAAACATTAAAAAAAAAGAAAAGGGGGCTCGATAGAAACACCCTGACCCCATAGGCCTCTTGGGGGGTCCTACAGGGACCCTGCAGGGCCCAAAAAGTTTTTTTTAAAAAACATATTACATCACTCATGAATGGTCAGTGACATCACTCATGACATCACTTATGACATCTCAAATGACATCACTGATGACACCACTGATGACATCATCCACAGAATCTCTGATGCACCCACTCACCCCATATAACCTTTCATACACCCACTGCAACTTCCACTCTACCATTCTCAAGCCCATTCACACACCCGTACAACCACTGATACAGCCTCTCACTCACTAATGCAGCCACTGACATATTTACTCATACACCCATACATCCACTCACACAGTGAGTCAGTCATCCATAGTGCTACTTCCTCACCCACGCAGTCAATCACACAGCCACTTACTCACCCATACAGTTACACACACACACTCACTTACTCATACAGTTAATAACACATACACACCTATAGAGTCACTGATACAAGCACACACCCATGTGGCCAATCTCACATTCACTCACTCACCCATACAGTCACTCACATACCTCACCTATACTGCCTTTCACATACCCAGTTACTCACCTATATCCCATTGACACATGCACTCACCCACCAACACACACTCATACAGCCCCTCACACATGCACTCACTAACCCATGCAGCCACTGACTCACCCACTTGCTCATCCATACAAGCAGTCATATACCCCCTCACCCACCCACTCAGACACCCATAGAGGTACTCAGACAACCAATCACTGACCCATACAGAAACTCATGTACCCACTCACACATCCATACAGCCACTTAGACACCAACTGACAGACTTATACAGACATTCACAGAACCGTTCACTCACCCATACATTCACTGAGACACCTAATCACTCATTTATACAGTCAGCCATGCACCCACTGAATCCTCCATACAGGCATCCATGCAGCCACTGATTCATTAATACACCTTGGTGTATATATATTTAACAGTCATACATTTTTTTAAAAACACATTCACAGGATAATGTCTTCAGTCATGATGTCATAAGACTATGTCATGAGTGATGAAATATGTGAGGTCATAAGCAGTGCATTGCGGGGCGGGAGTTATAGTTACCTTACTAACTATAATGGCTGAATTTCACTGGTTTTGTACGAGTGAGACCTGAGCCTAACTATAACGTCCCTGTAACCTTTAGTTTTTTTCAGTGAATATGTATATATGTATACATGTGGCGTAAGGTATACAATATGTATAGAAACTGATCTTTCGACATTTTGTCCCTTGATGTTGTTGTAAAGATATTCTGTCCCATGTATATTCAGGATTTGACTTTGCTTTGAACTTATCGCTAACTTTACCCTTGTTTCTCAAATAATTAAAGCTGTCTTGGCCACTCTGACTTCTTCCATTTATAGCTTTTGAATTCTGAAAGAGAGATTAAAATACCTAGGACACTTAAAGAATCCTTTCGAACAATGCATAAGTGAAAAAGTAAGCAACCGTTTAACACTTGTTCTCATTAAGAGCGGAGTGCAAATAATGCTGGCTGATATTTTTTGCTAGACACTTACTACCAGCTTATATCTCATGTCTATTATCCAATATCTCATTTCTATTATCCAAGCAAAATATAAACAAGCATTGGCAAGGCCAACATGTCTGTAATAATGTGCTAGAAAGTGCTGACGAATGCAAATACAAATATGCACAAATGCTGTTTGCATGGGTTAGCATAAATATTAATGCCAGATCTACTCTCGTGCACTGCTTATGATTTCAGCTTGCTTCATTCTGCTGCTTGTGTGCCATTCCATAGTCATCATCATATGTACGATTGATACTTACACATATATCAAATTTTCTGGATTTCCGTTCTGATACAGATGATCAATAGGTAGTTTTGTTTTTAAAACTGTCATCTTTCTGGTTCTGCATGTCAGCTGTGCTTTTGGGCACTATGAATGCAATACTTTTCTTTTAATAAACCTGATACACTCCGAGCATTGTCGATGAGGCAGTGACCTCCGCCAACCCCAGTGAACTCAAAAACTACCGGCCATTCTCCCTGCTCCCATTCCCAGTCAAGGTACTGGAAAAGATCATTGGCAATCAACTCATGACACAGCTGGAGTAGAATCAGCTACTCAATGCTACTCAACGCCTCCCAATTGGGTTTCCACAGCATTCACAGCACCAAAACCGCCCTGATCACAGCCACCAACGACATCCGAACCCTCCGCGACTGAGAAGAAACAGCAGGTTTGATCCTCCTTGACCTCTCAGCAGCCTTCGACACCCTATCCCCCACACACTGATCGAAAGACTTCACCACATCGGCATCCATGAGGACACGCTCAGATGGATCACCACTTTCCTCACCGGAAGAACCCAGAGGATCAACCTCCCACCTTTCACCTCTGAATCCAAGATATCACCCACCTGCGGTGTCCCCCAGGGCTCATCCCTCAGCCCCACGCTCTTCAACGGATATATGACCCCGCTGGCCAGCATAATCAAATCCCAAGGTCCCATAATTTCCTATAAAGACGACATCCAACTCATCCTGTCACTCACCGACTACCTCACCACCACCAGATCCAGTTTCCACAGATGCATGACAAATGTTGCCGACTGGATGAATAACACCTGCCTGCAGCTGAATACAGACAAGATGGAAGTATTGATCTTTGGCAATAGCAGCAACACATGGAATGGCTCCTGGTGGTCATCAGACCTAGGACCCACTCCTTCTCCCTCCAACCACACCAGAAAACTCATAATCATCATTGACAACAAGTTCACCATGAAATCACACAGCAATGCTGTCTCCTCCACCTGCTTCCTCACTCTGCACATGCTACCTAAGATCTTCAAGTGGCTACCCCTACACAAGAGACTCACTGTGACACAAGCCCTCATCACCAGCCGACTGGACTACGGCAATGCCCTCCACTTAGGAGTTGCCACACATCTTTTACAGAGACTTTGGACCATACAGAATGCCACAGCCAGACTCATCGTTGCCTTTCCCGCCGAACCCACATCACACCCCACCTCAGGAAACTCCACTGGCTCCCCGTACAGATGAGATTCCAATTTAAGCTGCTGACCCACGCACACAAGCCTCTCCACAACCAAGGACCCGCCTACATTAACCACCGCCTGAACTTCCACCAACCATCAAGAAGACTATGCAATGCCTTCCTTTCACTTGCCCATACACTGCGCACCTACCGAAGCAGAAGTGGAGGATGCGCCTTCTCCCACATTGCAGCAAAGACCTGGATTAGCTGCCCCACGCACCTCCGGACCATCACCTCACCACCAGAATTCCAAATGGCCCTCAAGACCTGGCTCTTCAAATAAGCCTCCAGGGCCTGCAGGACCCTGGAGACCCTATCGGGTGATTAGGCACACTTTAAAAATCCTGATTAATTGATTGAGCTAAGAGCTAACGGGCAGATTCATGATTGCTGTCATAGGAAACTCAGATTCTTTCCTTACAGCAGGCATAACTGTTCATTTTACAGTCACACTATTATGGCAGTGGGCACTAATAACTTGCTTTTAGATAGTACTCTAATATTCTGCTTTTCTTAAATATTCTAAATCATAGGTGTTTCTGTTTCCGATTGTAAGGGTGCTGAATTTACTAGCCTGGAAGGACGGTAGTCTGGGTCAGCATTGCCTGGATTTGAACTTGTGACTTACAGATCACTGCATATCTCAGCAGCAAGTGTCTAACAATATTTTCAATCTACATTTTTTTGTTTGAGGTTTGAGTTGATGATGTGTGAAACAGCCCACCAGTCTTTTATTTATAATTTATTTCTTATTTGTCATATGATGCACAGAACACCCATGCAAACATCAACAATCATTTCAATGAGGGCAGGATCATTCCTTGCATCCTTGTGAAATTATTGATAGCTAGGCTCCTGTCTGTATCACCTCATGGCTAAGCCTGGGCGTAGTTCGCGAAGTAGCGCCACGCGAAGCTACGCAAAGTGCAGTTCGCACTACGCGAGCTACGCGTAGCACTACGCGAACTGCGTAGCGCGCTGTTCGCAATGATTGCACAGTGCCGGATGCTTGTCCGCACTGTGCATTCATTGAAAATGGCATCTTGCACAGTGCGAGCTGTCTTTTACTGCCGCTCGAGTAGATTTTTACTCGAGCGGCAGCTTTCTCAACGCGGACTGGTAGTTTCTCATCGCGAGCGGTCGCGAGCATACGCGACCACTCGCAATGAGAAACCTGACCTCCCCGCGTTGAGAATCTCGCCGGGAGGTTTATTTTCCACGCTCGCGATCGGCAACTTGATGTTGCTGATCGCGAACGAGAAAAAGTCTCGCCGGGATGTCATTTTGCTTGCTCGCGGTCGCCAACTTGACGTTGAGGACCGAGAGCAAGCAAAAAATGACCGCTGCACTACGTTACGCTACGCGTGTTTGCACTGTGCTACGTGCAATTCGCGTTGTGCGAAGTAGCGCAAACTTCGCAAACTACGCGAGCGTAGCGTAGTGCTTTGCCCAGGGTTACTCATGGCACCAAGATGATGCTAGTAGTTATAAAAAGTAATGTGGCCCATTGGGAACTCATTTAGTCTGATATAAAAATATCAATAAGGTAGAGTCATTTTATGGACAATGCAGTGCGTTTGGAGGAAAGCCTTGTCCAGTGAAGACTTGGCTAAGAACTAGTAACTGCCACATTAAAATGAGAGGTACCGAGAAGCAATAAATATGTCTTCACAGGAAACCAGTGAGTCCTTTCAATGGGCTCATTAATTGTTTTCATTCAGACAGTACCACCTCAGCCTTTCAAGCCCTAGAGGTCTAAAACATGAGTTTGTAATTACCACAAATAATACTTAGGGGCCTATTAGGATGGCGGGCGGACTTCCGTCCGCCCGCCACCCTAGCGGTGCTGGGACCGGCCGCCAGTGGTGCGGCGGTCCCGCACCAGCGATTAGGATGCCACCGCCACCGTGGCGGTGGCATCCTCCATTCCCAGCATTGTGGCGGGCGGTGCGCACCGCCCCGCCCGCCACAATGCTGGGAATGCACTGTGTGCATTGGCATGCACAAGGTGGCAGGCACCGTGCGGTGCCTGCCACCTTGTGCATGCCAATGTTGGGGGGGTACCATGGGTACCCCACAAGTGCAGCCCCCCACTCCCAGGGGCCCGCAACGGGCCCCCAAAGGCATTCTCCGCATGCCTTTCCACGGCGGAGTCTCCGCCATGGAAAGGCATGTGACCGCCATCATCCTAATATGGATGGCGGTACCTGCAAGGCACCACCTCCATATTCCAGGCCTTTTCCGCCCGGTAGGCAATCGGGCGGATTGCCTACCGGCGGAAAACCGGCGGACGGTCTTTCCCTCCGCCTGGGTCCCCACCGCCATACTAATATGGCGGTGGGGAAATGTGAGGCGGGTGGTGGGAAATGGTGGGTGGATCGCCACCACCATACGGGCGGTGGCGATCCGCCCGTTATCATAATGGGCCCCTTAGGGTCTTATTATGAGTTTGGCGGTGCAGGAGTGGGACCGCCCGCTCCCGTACCTCCAAACCCGTGGTTGAACCACCCACCATATTAGGAGTTTTCTTCTCTCTGGCAGGTGGTTCTTTGGCGTTCCCGCGGTGGTGCCTATGGGAACATCAAAATCAGTACTTGCACGGCATGGACTTCTGCAGTCCATGCTGTGCAGGTACTGGGGTGCATGCACACAGAGGGGGGCACAACATGTGCCCTCCTGCATGTACCCCATGGCGCAGAGGCACAAGGGGGCCCTGTAGGGCTCCCTTTGTTTCCTCACCGCACACTTTTCATGGCGATCGGACCGCCATGAAAAATGTGGCGGTGAGGAAACTTGTAATATGTCTAGTGGGCCTGCATTGCGGCCTCAAGACCACCGCACCACAGCCAGGGATCTCTGATCCCCGACCGCCCTGATTATAATAGGGCAGTCAGAAGACCACAACTGCCGCACCACCGCAAGCCTGAGGGTCCGTGGACCGCCAGGCGCGTAACAAGGCCCTTAAGCTTTTGGAGACAATTTGGTTTGCAGTATTCACTGTATAGGAGATTATTAGTATTGTATTAAAAAAGAATGGTGCCAGCACTCAGTAAATCACTGAGAGACAGAGTCAGAAGCAGAGGCTGGCAGAGAGAGATGGAGAGAAGTTATGAGACAAAAACTGACAAAGGTGAGAAAGAGAAGACATGATGG
Organism: Calotriton arnoldi; assembly: GCA_963921515.1. Classification (NCBI taxonomy): domain Eukaryota; kingdom Metazoa; phylum Chordata; class Amphibia; order Caudata; family Salamandridae; genus Calotriton; species Calotriton arnoldi. The sequence continues at coordinate 520,888 of CAWUFW010008212.1, forward strand.
AGAGAGAATGAGAAACTACAGAAATAAGTTTGAGGGGGAGAGACAGAGAGGGGATGTACCGAAAGGTGAGGTAGAAGGAAGGGTTAGACAAAGTGAGGAAGAAGTGATATAGAGGGAGGTGAACTAGGGAAATCTCTATGCACACCATAAACATGTGTACATATCACTTAATCCTCAAAGCCCTTGGAAGTTAGCAGCCCTGGGCATTTGCCCACCTTACTCATGCCTTAAAACGACTCTTGGCAGCATGAACAGAAAGTAGTTTTGCAGAGAACCAAAGTAGTCTGAGCTTGTAAACTATCTTGTGGTAGGCCTACCTAGTGCTGCAGCATTTACAAGACTTTATGGGTGAACACTGGTAACCCACTCATTTTGATGACTACAAAGTACATGGGTATGGATCAGCAGATAAGCCAGTGCCGAATCTTGACAGTCACTCATACAAAACATTTAACAGTGCACTGGGTTTTCGTATTTTACTTGTGTTGCTGAATCACAGCTTGGTATATGCTCCGTATAAAATATAAATTGAAATAAATAATTTGCAGAGCAAAATATCATTTGAATGGTGTGTACTGATATAATTTGTTCTGTACACACAACATGTCCTGCTTCTTGACTGTTCTCAAGCTATGGTCCAATGCATCAGATGCTCAGACAACTGAATATATGACTCCATTGCAAAATGTTCTAGCTTTTTTTTTTAGCAAAAGAATGTCTGCCAGTAGTGTTGTTTGTACCCCCTCTTGTGTGTCACTGGAAATAGTGCAGGCCTGCTAGGCATGCTTAAAAATAGCCCAATGTCAAAAGGTTTTTTGCATTAAAAGCAACAGCAGAAAAATAAAAATAAATTTAGTTAAAGTAGGATAGAGAAAATTATGTAAGTGAACTATACATTTGTAAGTTCTCATTTTACCATAATATATGCATATTATTTATTTTGATGTAGCTTTTTTGTACACAGAAAACAAATTTGTGAAAAAACACATCATTGTCCACTTACATACTTTTCTAGACGCTGCATGTAGGCATTTGTTGCTGTTAGTGTGGAAGCCTTCCTGTCAGTATAACTTTTTTTCTCTTTTGTGCTGAAAATAATGCAGCCTATTTATTGCATGGGAATTTTTCTTTAGGAGATGAAACGATAAATCTAACAACCACTAGCACGAGGTGAGAGATGTTCACTCCTTTCACAACCCAGTGAGTGTATATTTTTCTCCAACAGGAGTGAGAAATTTCAAGCAGACAGTTATGCTGTCAGCACCTTGAAACTCTCACTGGTGAGTAGCTGCGCTTTACAAACCCCTGATTCATTGAAGCCAGGCCTGAAAATGTGTTAAAACTTCTTCCATTTTGTTTGCCACCAAACTTACCATCTGGTGAGAATGTTACTTCCCCTGGGGTGTGTTTGCATCCAATAAAACCACTAAGGTTTCTAAATGCCCCTTTAATATCCACAGAAGGCAAATACAAGCTGATTTAGCATGAAAAAAAGGTGTAAGATCAAATCAAATCAAATCATGGGGCATTTGTAGAGCGCTCATCTCACCCGAAAGTCTCATGGCGCTTACAGGCAACTCCTACTTAAAACAGCTGATAGAGGAAACAGGGGGGTCAGTTGTCAAAAGACCATGTTTTTAGTTCCCTACGAAAACGATGGTGGTCGGCCATAGTGTGGAGGTGTAATGGCAATTTGTTCCAGAGAGTGGGGGCTAAGAATGAGAAAGATCTTCCTCCGTTACGAGTTGTACGAATTCTGATGGAGGTAAGGAGGTGCTGGTTGCTGGATCTGAGGGGTCGGCTTGGTTGATGCCAGTTTAACTTCTTTTTCCAGTAGCAGGGGCCCCTGCCATACATGTTTTTGTGTACTAAACAGAGAAGCTTGAAACGCGTTCTCTTTCTAACAGGCAGCCAGTGGAGCCGTCTCAGGTTTAGGGCCGATGGAGAACCTGACGGAAGATTTAAGACCAACCTAGCTGCAGTGTTTTGTAGAACCTGTAGCCTGGATAGAAGATCCTCATTTATTGCTGACAGTAGGGCATTTCCATAGTCCATGCGATTGATAATTAATCCCTGGACCAACGGTTTCCTGGCTTCCAAGGGGATCCATTTAAAAACTTTACGCAAGTTGCGCATGGTACCAAAACAGGAACCGATTATGTGGTTCACCTGATTTTTCATCGATAGATTATTATCGATTTGGACTCCTAGATTTCAAACCGATTGTTTGGGTATTGGACTAGGGCCCAGGGTAGCCGGCCACCAATCATTAGTCCAGTGTTTTTGTGCATTCCCGAAGAGTACTATCTCAGTTTTGTCACTATTTAGCTGTAGATGGTTTTCGTTCATCCACCTGTTGACGTGGAGCATACAGTCCCTGAAGCAGGCCTTGGTGTCTGTTGGGTTCTGACCAAGGGTGACTAGAATTTGAGTGTCGTCAGCATATGACATTACGTCAAAGCCGTACGATCTAATCACCCTGGCCAGCGGTGTTACGTAAAGATTGAAGAGTGTTGGGCTCAGGATAGAGCCCTGTGGTACTCCCATCGTGACTGGCCTACTACAGGAACTGATGTCGCCAACCTGGACAGTGGTGACTCGGTCCGTTATCTAACTCTTGAGCCATCCCAGGGCCTTCCCTCTGACACCAATCTCCCCTAGCTGTTGTATTAGAATGCCGTGGGAGATGGTGTCGAAAGCCGCCGACAGGTCGAGTAGGATGAGAATAGAGGATTGTCCTCTATCCAGTGATAGTCTGATGTTGTCCACTACCTCAACCAGCGCTGTCTCGGTGCTGTGAGCAGTCCTGAAACCAGATTGTGAGGAATCTAATAGGTGGTTACTCTCTAGATGGCGAACAAGTTGTCTGTTGACCATGGATTCGAGTACTTTCCCAAAATATGGGAGCAGTGAGATTGGTCGATAGTTGACCAAGAGATTGTGGTCTGCAGTAGGTTTCTTCAGAATGGGTCTAACTCTAGCAGCTTTCCATATTTTGGGGACTGTTTCTTCGGCTAATGAACTGTTAAATAGTTCGGTGACGCTTTCAAGAAGAATAGGGGCTATCGTTAATAAGAAGCGTGGTGGGACAGGGTCAGCTGGTGAGCCAGATTTTATTTTTAACATGGCTTCTGTTACTTCAGCGGATTCAACCTGGGAGAATTCCTCCAGAACGGGGGGCTGGCATGTTTGTGAGACCGAATCAGTTTCCAAGATTTTAATTGTAGCTTCTTGAGGTGGGAAAGAGTTGTGTATTACATTAATTTTGTCATCGAAGAACTTGGAGAGGGAGTCTATCCAATCCTGCGAAGGAGGGACCTCTGTCTTTGGTTGGGGTGACGTGAACTCTTTTAGGACCTTGTAGAGCTCCTTATTAGAGTTTGCCGCTTTTTCAATGCGATTTAGTAAAAACACTTTCTTTGCCTGTCTGATGCTCTCCATATAGTTGCGATGAATGTGTTTGTACTTTCTGTGGTCCGTGGGATCTTTACTCCTTCTCCAATTGCGTTCAGCCACTCTACAGGAGTGTTTTATTATTTTTAGTTGCTCCGTGAACCAGGGAGCAGTTCTAGATTTGATTTTCACCTTTGTGAGAGGGGCAATTATATCTAAGGTGCGAGTTATCCTCATCCAATAGTATGGTGTAGGATTATAAAAAATGGGTGGATAACTAGGGGTGCTTTTCCAGAAGGGGCATGAATTCAAGTGACTGCCGGGTCGAAAGAAATTTTCTTATGGGAGTAAGGGGAATATTATGAATGCTGTAATTTTAATTAAATGTGCAATTAACATGAAAGAGACATGACTACTGATATAGACTAATAGTGAGAAGATGCAGCGCTTAATTTGCACTATAATAGGTGCCATATCTAAGGTTTTGCTCAGAAGCTTGCGACCAGTGCTACAGAATGTCGGGGTGCTGAATTCCAAGGCTGCAGAGCCTAGATTTTTCATCCTGCCTATTTCATTCACCACCAGACACTCCCTGCTCCTATATTTCACTCTTTCAGGTTATTTTTTCATCATTGCTTTCTTTTTTGTCACTGTTTTTCCGTCTTTCTCTCCTTCATTCTTTCTTTTTGTCCTTTTCTCTCTCTTGCTCTAGGTCAAATATTTTCTTCTGACGTTTTTGTTAGCACAAACTAGCTCTGTGACACAATATAGATGGACACAATATTAATTCACAAAAAGATCGGAAAATAAATATAATTCACAAAAGTATCAGTTCCCTTACCTTTATTAAGAAAATCACAAACATCGACAGCAAAAATATTGCTGTTATAAATATAGGTTTCTATTAATATTGAAAACTAAAATATCGGAAACAAAAATATTGCAACCATTTAATAAACATATAATTAGTCAAAAATATCACCCCACACAATATCGAATACATTAATATCGCCAAAATAATGACATAATTACAAACAATATGAAAATAAACATAAAACAGCATATAAACATATTTTGTCAACATAGTAAATATCTAACATTACTAAAATAAATATAAATCAACAACAAAATAACCTAAATACATCACAAAATCAATTAACACAAATACAAACATCTAAACAATATTTAAATAATTGTATATTTATATCTATATATATACGTATATATCACCAACTCCGCAGCTGAGCAGCAGCAACTTCTCCTCGCCACCTCCACAACAGGCACGGACACGGACCAGCAGATAAGTGCAAAAATTAATTATTAGCTATATGCCGCCATAACGTTTCGGCTCGTCCGAGCCTTGTTCACATGACAATGTGATAGTGGCAGATCACAGCTTTTAAAGTGACAGTGCATTGTTCAAATTCCACCACGTGACAATAGTTACAATTGAAATGGTAAAAATATTGCGGCCATATATAATCATTAAGCATAAATATTTCCACATTCTTGTACTACATATCTCAATATTTGCTGGATAAAGTGCATATAATGCTGATATGTGCAAAACTGCGTTCATGTAAAATACATTGTTAAAATATCACAATTTAAATGATAGAAGTTGGTGGCTGGGAATGTCCATATCGAGAGCCTACGACAAATTTAAACACATAATACTCAATGTCATTATTCATAGGATAAATCCCTGGAAATAGTAGACCACCAACAAACCTCAGATAACCTATATGTACAAACCACGCTATATTTTTAAAAATTCACAGTCCATTCTATTACTGCATATATTGTGCATAATATAATTAGCCTTCCCAGTTCCATATACGTATCCACCCGTACTGGTTAATGATGTATCCAAAGGCATTAGTGCAAGGGATATCGTTATCCTTCCACTTGTTGGCTTTGATATAGACTGCAGAAGTCCATCAGCCCTGTTATCAAACCAATTTTCTAATTTAAATAATAAAATACGATTTGTCAGAAAGGATTATGGATCTCATTCCCCAATGTATATATGTATGTATAGATATATATGTATATATATATAATATGAAAACAAAATTAACTAAACACATATTAAACATTATAATACACACATTAGTTAGCATTCACCATAAGCGAGCATAACTGGAAATAAAATTCAAATGTAAAGAAAACTAACCAATAAAAATGACCCATAAACAAACTCAACCAATAAAATCACACAAACAATCAAACCAACAATATAAAAGGCATACAAATTTTATTAACTTGCTACTCGAAAAACTACAAAAGCTCCAAGAAGAGGAGACAGAAGTGGATATATATACACAACTATCTTGCAATGTAAGTATAATATATATTTAAGCTAAAACATAAAATTAATTAATGTTAAAAATGTTAATTAACATATAGTTAACAAATATTCTACTACTTCTACTTCTTTTCATTTAGTTACTATAAAGAAATTACTACAACACCGAGAACATGCTAATCTCCTGAATACCAAAACCAGTCACATTCCTGGAAAAAGACATACAAAAAGTAAGAATATTTAATGTATTAATAAACAGGAACTCACCCTAAAAACAGTTAAAAAATAAAACCCAACTAGCTCAACCCCCACTACCTACTAACAAACAAACATTTTAAATTAAACTATTGCACTTTTTTAAAAAGCAACAGAACAGAAACCACCTACTCCATGTTACAACACCCCAAACGGAACACCGGCAAATAAGGTGTGCAACATCTAAAAAGAACGTACATGTAAGTATAAAACAGAAAAATTGTTGCATAGTTTTGTATGCAAATAAGAAGCATATTATAGATTATAAATTGTAATTCTTTATACTATTACACTATTTTCAAGCATAATGGCAGAAAGAGGAAGATACATCACATCACAGAAAAGAAAGCAATTATTATTTGACATGGGCTACACTTACAACCAAGAAAGTACAATTATGTTATGTGGATTTGTGGAGAGCAGCTAATCACCTGTGAGGGTATCCAGGCACTGAGTAGGGGAGGAGGAGATCATGCTTTTTTCATCTGGAATAGCCTTGTCTTGAGGTCCCCTCTGGAAGTCCATGAGGTAGGGGGAGGTTCTGGGGTGTTGTGGGCGGTCATTCCAGATCTTGGCTGCGAGGTATGAGAAGGAGCGTCCTCCGCTTCTGGTCTTCTTGATGCGAAGGAGGTGTGTTCTTACTTGAGACACAGATCGAAGGTGTCTGTTGGGGTGGTAGAAGTTGAGGAGGTGGTTGAGGTAAGCTGAACCGGTGTTGTAGAGCGCTTTATAGGAGTGGGTGAGTAGCTTGAACTTACATCTTTCCTGAACTGGGAGCCAGTGCAGATGGTTGAGGTGTGGAGAGATGTGGTTATTTTGTGGGATGTTCAGGATGGTTCTGCCAGCGGTGTTCTGGGTGGTTTGGAGTCAGCCTAGGACATAGGTTGGGATCCCAATGTAGAGGGCATTTCGATAGTCAAGCCTACTGGTGATAAGAGCCTGGGTGACTGTTTGTCTGGTGTTAAGTGGATCCACTTAAAAATCTTGTGTAGCATGTGCAGGATGTTGAAGCATGATGAGGCAATGGCATTGATCTGTCTGATCATGGAGAGGTTGATGTCCAGGATGATCCCGAGGTTCTTGGCATGGTCCGCAGGGGTGGGTAGGGGGCCAAGTTCAGAGAGCCACCAAGAGGCGTCCCAGGGGGAATGGTTGGTGCTGAAGATTAGGACTTCGGTTTTGTCTGTCTTGAGCTGGAGGCAGGTGATTTTCATCCAAGCAGTGACATTGCTAATGCAGTTGCCGAAGTTTGCTTTGTCGGTTTTGGTTGAGTCGGTAAGGGAGAGGATGAACTGTGTGTCGTCAGCATAGGATAATATGTTGATGCCGTGGGCTCTGACGATGTCCGCGAGGGGCGTCATGTAGACGTTGAAGAGTGTTGTGCTGAGTGACCATCTTTGAGGGACTCCGCCGATGAGTTACTTGGGTTCTGAGGTGTAGGGGAGAAGTCTGACTCATTGAGTTCTCTCTTTGATGAAGGAGGATATCCACTTAAAGGCTGCTCCGCAAGATACCCAGATGCTGAAGTTTTCTGATGAGTGAGTGGTGGGAGACTGTTTTGAAAGCTTTGAGATGTCGAGGAGGATGAGTGCGGCCATTTTTCCTCAATGAGGGCTGTTTCTGTGCTGTGGTTGGTGCAAAAGTCAGTTTGAGAGCTGTCTAGTAGTTGATGGAGTTCTAGGTGGTCTGCGAATTGGGTGTTGAATGCTTTCTCCATGACTTTAGCTGAAAAAGGCAGGAGTTAGATGGGTCTGTGGCTACTGAGGATGTTTCGGTCCACTGTTGGTTTCTTCATAGGGCGATGGCCTCTGCATTTTCCAGCAAGACAGGAAGATGGCAGTGGGTATGGAGGTGTTGATGATCGGGGTAAGCATGGGGGAGATGATGATTTTTCCAAGGTTGTACATGAAGTAGGTGCATGAGTCTGAGGGGGCTCCTGAGTGGATGGTATTCATCAGGGCGGTGGTGTCTTCATTTGAGAGAGGGGCTTCCAGCTGCTTAGCTGCTGTTTGGCGCTGAGGGAGGTGTCCTGCTGGGAGTTCGTATATGTATGCTTTGGGTCAAATGTGTTTGAAGAAGTTTGAGAGGTCATTGCAGAGTGCTTGGGATGGGATGATGTCGTTGTTGACAACTGCGGGGTTGGAGAACTCCTTGATGGTGGTGAAGAGTTCTTTGCCTTGGTTGGGGCTGGCTTCTAGTCTGAGAGTCAGGGTCTTTTTCTTTGCGTCTCGTAGTTGTTGGTACAATTTCTTCCAATCAACACTAGACAGAACCCTACCTACACTCTATACACTTATGGAAGCCATACAAAAAAACAAAGTTACCAACTACTACAAATGGAACAAACATTAACCCAAAAATTAACCCAAAAATTAGCAAACAAACAAATAGAATGTACAGCATGCTATAATGTAAAGTAAAACTCTTTATAAACAACAAAGAAGTACACTATTTGGAATCAATAGCTAAAACCCTATTATAAAATAAATAATAACCTACCAAAGAACTACAAAATGAAAAACTTAATCCAAACCAGCATATTAACATTATTTTTAAATAATCATTATACATATTATTTTTACATCATCCCAAAAATAATTAAAACTAAAATTTCAAATGACTGATTAATAAAATATTATGTATATTATTTATATAAAAAATTTGAATCTCACCAGCCACTAACCTCAAATCACACCATAAAATGTTTTGTAAAATGATTTACATATAAAATATATTTTAACAAATATCAATATCATAAAACTGATATAATTCACAAAATATAGCATTTCCCATCCAGAGCAAATAACTTAGGGGCTCATTACAATGGCGGTGGGACGAGGGCCCATCGGTGGCGGTTCTACCGGCATTGTGGTGTGACCCTTAAATATTACTTACTGTTCTGTAACTGCAAATCCATGTAATAAAATATTATCTACCAAATATAAAAAAAAGAAACTCCAAAAAGCCCTCAAAAATGCGAAAATAAACTAGTCCAGGAGAGCTCCATCGCAGCAGTCCAAAGACTTAATGAAGCATAAAAAAATCTGAAAAAGTATTTAATAAAAGAAACACTCCTTGAAAACCGTAAAAAGAAAGGAAATCACAGTATAAAATATAGTTTTACTAGAAACCAAAATTAATTTCCTTTAAAAACAAAATAAGCGCTAACTCCAAATGTCCATAAAAGACATTATGATACTAAAGGGGATGATGGACGGAGCGTTTGAGCTAATCAAACACTCACCCCCAGTCAACTGATCTGGGTTTAATCCATCATCATTCTTTAGCTCACTCCACCACCCCAGTTCAGACATGGCCATATGCAAATCAGTCTGACCCTGTGCCTCATGGGAACAGTCCAGCCCGAACTGCCAAGCCATGTCTTCCCTGGACCGGAAACAAGCATCCTGGGATCGGTTTCTGGCTATTCAGCCGTCATCAGCCAGGCTAGCTTGAATCCAGTGGCAAAGTGAGCAAGGGACCCACGTCTGGGCATACCCTGCCAACTTAGGGCAAACAAAGCGATACCAAAGGGGATGATGGACGGAGCGTTTGAGACAATCAAACACTCACCCCCAGTCAACTGATCTGGGTTTAATCCATCATCATTCTTTAGCTCACTCCACCACCCCAGTTCAGACATGGCCATATGCAAATCAGTCTGACCCTGTGCCTCATGGGAACAGTCCAGCCCGAACTGCCAAGCCATGTCTTCCCTGGACTGGAAAACATTGTGGTGTGACCCTTAAATATTACTTACTGTTCTGTAACTGCAAATCCATGTAATAAAATATTATCTCCCAAATATAAAAAAAAGAAACTCCAAAAAGCCCTCAAAAATGCGAAAATAAACTAGTCCAGGAGAGCTCCATCGCAGCAGTCCAAAGACTTAATGAAGCATAAAAAAATCTGAAAAAGTATTTAATAAAAGAAACACTCCTTGAAAACCGTAAAAAGAAAGGAAATCACAGTATAAAATATAGTTTTACTAGAAACCAAAATTAATTTCCTTTAAAAACAAAAAAAGCGCTAACTCCAAATGTCCATAAAAGACATTGGCAATCGAAAACCTCCAAAGTTAATCACAATAACCACCCGCAAAAATCAGTAGCTTAAAAATATATACATCACACTTAATCATCAAAAACACAAAACATACCATAATGATACATTACTAACAAACTCTACCTAAACCTAGCCCAACACACTAGTGAACGACACTACAATAAACAACACTATGGGGTCGATTACGATGCCCTTAAATATTACTTACTGTTCTGTAACTGCAAATTCTCCACCGTATCCATGTAATAAAAAATTATTATATACCAAATATGAAAAAAAGAAACTAAAAAAAAAACCCAAAACAGCGAAAATAAACTAGTACAGTAGAGCTGCGTCGCAGCAGTCCAAAGTCTTAATAAACCATAAAAAAACCTGGAAATGTATTTAAAAAAAGAAACACTCCTTGAAAACCGTAAAAAGAAAGGAAATCATAGTATAAAATATAGTTTTACTAGAAACCAAAATTAATTTCCTTTAAAAACAAAAAAGCGCTAACTCCAAATGTCCATAAAAGACATTGGCAATCGAAAACCTCCAAAGTTAATCACAATAACCACCCGCAAAAATCAGTAGCTTAAAAAATATCATATACATCACACTTAATCATCAAAAAACACAAAACATACCATAACGATACATTACTAACAAACTCTACCTAAACCTAGCCCAACACACTAGTGAACGACACTACAATAAACAACACTATGGGGTCGATTACGATGCCCTTAAATATTACTTACTGTTCTGTAACTGCAAATTCTCCACCGTATCCATGTAATAAAAAATTATTATCTACCAAATATGAAAAAAAGAAACTAAAAAAACCCCCCCAAAACAGCGAAAATAAACTAGTACAGTAGAGCTGCGTCGCAGCAGTCCAAAGTCTTAATAAACCATAAAAAAACCTGGAAATGTATTTAAAAAAAGAAACACTCCTTGAAAACAGAAAAAAGAAAGGAAATCACAGTAAAAAATATTGTTTACTAGAAACCAAAACTAATTTCCTTAAAAAAAAACTAAAAAAAAACGCTAACTCCACATGTTGATAAAAGACATTGGCAATCGAAAACCTCCAAAGTTAATCGCAATAACCCCTCGCTAAAAAAAGTAGCTTAAAAATCATATACATCACACTTAATCATCAAAATGCACAAAACATACCATAATGATACATTACTAACAAACTCTACCTAAACCTAGTCCAACACACTAGTGAACGACACTATGGGGTTGATTATGATGCTGTTCGGAAGGGCTCCGAATCGGATTCGGGTTTGCCGAATTCGATTCGGAACCCTTGTTTGCGACTGAATCATACACAGTTCCCAACGACTTATTACGATGCCTGTAAACCAGTAGAGCTGGCTGAATCGGTTCCGAAAGGCATTTGGACAGGTCACGTCTTTTGGAGCCGAATCGTACAGCTCTATGGACTCGGTTTCCAAGTGAGCAATTACGATGACCGATTCGGACAGCCGTTCCGATTTGGTTTCTCCGGGAACGAATCGGCTGCCGGAATCTGTCATTGGGGGCCCGTAGTAGGCCCCCTTCACCCGGGCTCTCCAAATCGGGTCCATGGGATACCCAAGGGACCCCCCTTTCCAACCATGCACAGTGTGACAGGCACCATCGGGTGCCTGCCACAGGGTGCAAGGTTTTCCCCAGCCACCCCTTTCTTCAGTGGGGGCCTGTGTTCTCGTTCGGAACACAGGCTCCCATTGAAGTTAATGGGAGTCCAAGCGAATCATATCCGGATATATCCAAATCACTCAGTTGAACTCACCCAATCTGAGTCACCTCGAAAGCATTCTGGGACCAATTCGGTAGGAATGCTTACCGGACATTTCTTGAAAATGGTTAAAAAAAATGTAAAAATGTTTACAAAATGTTAAACATAAAAAAACTTTTGAAAAAATATGAGAAAAAATGTCAAGTATAAATTAAATCAAAGTATTTAAAAATATACATTTATTTAATATATACTAAACAACTTATGTAAAAATTATGTACATTCTAAATGTTAAAAATGTAAATGTACATTTAATAGAAATGAGAAAATAAAAAAATACAAACTGTGTTATGTATCTGTATTGTAATAAAGAAATATAAATATGTTATATAACAAGTCCACAACCAAATCCTATGTAAATTATTTTTCTGGAAATCTCAGATACTATGAAATTACATTAACTACTCCTACTGTATACTAAAGCATTTTAACAAAAGTATTGGACACTAAAAAGGTTACATTTACGATTACCACTCCAACCTAAACCATTTTGGGGAAGGTGTTGAGCACTTAAGGGATCACACTGCCTATTCCTACTCCACCATAATCTATTTTGGGTAAAGTTTTGGACACTAAAGGAGTCACACTTATTATTCGTACTCCAATCTAAACCATTCTGGGGAAGCTTAAGGACACTAAAGTCCTATGATGATTAATACAAAGAACATGAAAGACCTTTACAAAACAATGCATATAAAAAGCTGTTAAATCCACCCATACACTCGTATTAACATCACTAATAAGATATGGAAAAAAAATGGAAAAAAGAGACATTTGACCAAAGGCCATGTGAGTGGATCTTAGAATACATACAGCATTTGTAAGCAACAAAATCCAGCCTCATTTGCTTGTGGACAGGGGGTCGATCTAGTTCACAGAGCTGCACTGTGCGAGCCTGTTCATGAATCCACTCATAATCTTTACAAACTTGTTTGCACACAGGACCGCACAAGGTAAGAACAGCTGCACCGCCAAACTCTTAATCAGGCCCTAAAGGTTACATTTACTATTCCCACTCTAATATAAACCATTTGGGGAAAGTCCTGGACACTAAAGGGTTTACATATACTATTCCCACTCTAATCAAAACCAAATACAGGAAAGTAGTGGACACTAAAGGCCAAATCACGGTCCGACCAACCCATTACGAGTTGGGTGGTCGGACAGCCCTGGGACCGCCGCCGCGCCAGGGACCCACCGTTCCCTGGAGGTGGCACAGCAGTCAGAGGCCGCAATATACTTGGTGGGACCGCTGCGGTCTCGACAAGCATATTACAAGTTTCCTCTCCGCCGCTGGTTACATGGAGATTTCTAATCTATGTCAACCCTGGTGGAGAGGAAACAAAGGGGACCCTAGAGAGCTCCCTGTGCCTCCTGCGTTTGTGCATTCAGACAGGGGGGCATAGTATGTGCCCCCGTGCGTATGCACAGGAGTCTGCAGGAACCATGTGAGGCATTTGAAAGAGGCACCTCCCTAGGAACGCCATGCCGCCTGCAAACCAGACTATAAATAACTAATCTGGCGGGCGGGTGGCGGTGAGTCAGTCAGTCTATTTAACTTTATATGATCTCAAAAGATAAGATCATAAAAGTGCAGTGCATCATAAAATACGGTGAGTCTTGGCAGTTTGGGGGCATGGCAGTGGAGTACCGGCCACCCCTGCACCACCACAACTTGTAATCGGGCCCTAAAAGATTTCCATACATCAACAATTCTCAATAGTAAAACATGATACCTATTTATTAATATTGATAATAATATTACTTAGAACACACTATTACAAAACAAGTCCATATATTTAACATAAACCAATAACATATTACATTATTTGTTATTTGTTATTAATTAAAATAATATCAAATTATGCATAATATTTAAAAATGTAAGAAAATATAAATTAAAACATTTTTTTTTAAATATATACGTAAATAAAATTAAAATAAATCCTAAAATATATTTACAATACATATGCAAATATGATTCAAACATGATTCAAATTAATAAAAAATTATAAACTATATTAATTAAATATAAAAATAATAGATTTTTATTTCAAAATATAATACATAGAACATATAAACATAACTTTTTTATAAATACATCATAATTAATACATATTTAGTATTATTTCTTAATTAAAATATACATATTTAAAATTTATTTATAAATGTATTAAATTATTTACATTTAAAATAAAGCAGTTTAATTACAATTTAGAAAAATTAAATAACAGATTTCAAAACAAAAAGTAAAACAAATATATTACAATTCATTTTACAAAATTATGACTATCAAGTTTCTGCTAAAATAATCAATAAAATGTATTTTACTTAAATATTTACATTATAAAATGTATTTTTTTATTAATTCAAATATATTATACAATTACCATTAAATCCAATTTTTTTAAAATTATCAATACATTTAAATTAATAACACTTTATTAAATAATTAACCTATTTTCAAAACAGTAATTTTCTACATATTTTAAATATTTGATTTGTATATGAATAAAAATTACACATAACATCAATTTAAAATGCTTACATTTTAAAAATCCCGCCACTCTTATCCCATAAATATTCAACATCCTGCTACAATAACTCAATAATATAAAATGTAATTATATGCATTATAAAAATTAAAAATATATTTCCACAATTTACATGAATAAAATAATATTTTATTAAACGCACTAATCAAAACATTTACAAAATAAAATAAAAGCGAACACAATAAAATACATATAAAATAACACATACAATGATATTGTATAAAATGATATTTTATCTAGCAATATCTTTTACAACTTTATCAAAAACAACACTTAAAATGATATTCTTACCTTAGGTATTGCTGTCCACGATATTTTTGAAATCCCGATATTCTTAACACAATATTTTGGTAAAGCAATATTTTTGTAGTTGATATTATGTTCAAATACTGCACAAACTCAACCTAAAGGCATTGGAGCACTTTACATTAGCACCCGTTATTTTACACAAGGCCACGTTCATTTTTTAGGCATGGGAGATTACGTGATTTACCATGAATGGTTACCCAGTTCCATAGTCGGCAGCTCTGGTCAGAACACCGCATTCTTGACCCATAAATAAATGCTGTGTTCCTAAAATGGGCACCGGTGGGTCCCACCTGCCACCACCAGCTCAAATACGCACTGAGAATGTGATTTTGTGATGCAGAAGGGAAGATCTAAATAGGATACTGTGGCTTTTACTTCACAGTATCTTATGTTTGATAGAAAGAAACTATTCAGGTATTGAAAAGGAGACCATGGGTTATGTTCAGATAGCAGAATGCCTTAGAACATAAGTGTGGTAATGGCTCTTGACCCATAAACAGATCGCAACCATTACTGTGGGTCCTGCTTCCTCAAGGGGCTAAAAAAGTATTGGTTAATGTAGCAAGGATAGGTGAGTCATTACTGAAGAAATTCAGCATATAGTTGATCATGTACAAGGCTGGAAACATTGTTGATTTCCTGGGAGAAGATGACAGACAAGCTTTGTAGAGTGGAAGATTTAGTGCATGTGGTTCATACGGTGTTGGAATTTTTAAAGAAGAGAACTAGAAGATACACTTGAAAGGGATAGTCTTTTATGGATTGGTTAGGCCATTGCCAGTAGTATGGTGAGCAATTACAGTCTTATTGTGGAAGAGACTGCAGAATCTGGTCTGGATGTTTATATCATCAGTGGGGGAGAGACACATGTCATGTTGGTTAATGAGGGAGAAATTTGGGACACATTTTAACAAAAACAACTAAGAAGATAATGTGGGCGAGAGGTCATTTAAAGTTTGGCAGATGCAGGACATCCACCCACCCTTTTAAAGTTTCAAGAAAAAGCACAGTTTCTGATGAAGAACACTCAGTTGGCTTCATCCAAAAATCTTTGGCCTTATTGCTCATCCACCAATGAGCCAAAGGTCACAGTGACAATTGGCCTGCCCAATAAAAAGTGGGACACCCATGAGTGCATTTCTCTTCCAGGGTTTGTCGGGTAAGGCATGGTGGTCACAGTCAGGGTGAACAATTAATGACCCAATATTCAGAGAGAAAACTCCTTGCACACCAGAGTCATTATTTATTAAATTATTCTAAACACACTTCAAATTTAAGTTTTGTTTTGAAAAACAAAACACTTTGCTGAGTTGGAGAAACAAACATGGTGCAATTGCACTGACTTCAGTGCAAACGCTGCTCCAGCAACTGCACAGAAGTAGGCCTGGGCGGAAAACTACGCTACGCTCGCGGAGTGTGCGTAGTTTGCGCAACTACGCGCTACGCGAATCACACGTAGCACAGTGCAAGAACGCGTAGCGGGCATTTTTTGCTCGCTCGCGGTCCTCAACATCAAGTTGGCGACCGCGAGCGAGCAAAATCAACATCCCGGCGAGACTTTTTCCTCGTTCGCGATCGGCAACATCAAGTTGCCGATCGCGAGTGTGGAAAATAAACCTCCCGGCGAGATTCTCAACGCGGGGAGGTCAGGTTTCTCATTGCGAGTGGTCGCGTATGCTCGCGACCGCTCGCTATGAGAAACTACCAGTCCGCGTTGAGAAAGCTGCCGCTCGAGTACAAATCTACTCGAGCGGCAGAAAACGACCGCTTGCACTGTGCATGATGCCGTTCGCAATGATTGCACAGTGCGGACAAGCATCCGGCACTGTGCAATCATTGCGAACAGCATTTCCCTACCGCACTACCCAGTTCGCGTAGCTACGCGTAGTGCGCGTAGTGCAAAGTACACTTCGCGTAGCTACGCGTAGCGCGACTACGCGAACTACACCCAGGGTTACACAGAAGGCTTTAGTAGATCCCACAAGTCTGGTGGGAATTTCTAAATTGGGTGGGTAGCCCTCCGCAAGAGGAGTGATGGCTATTGTCTGCACTGACCTGACAGGCCGGCAGAACATTCACCAGACCGGCATGAACGCCAGAATTTGCTAACACAGAATGTAAATATTAGAGGCGGATTAACTCAAATGTGGGGAGCATCAGTAATTATATCTGCACCATGAAAGTATGAAGTTTCCAAGATATTTTTGGGAGAAGTTGGCAGTAGAATTTATTGGCCCAAGTAGCAAGTTAGGTAAGATAATAGAACAGCTTTACAATAATTTTGGTTGATTTTTATGTGCGTTGCTATGGAATAGATAGATGGATAGATGGACTTGTTCTTTGGGAAATTTATGAGGCAAAGCTTTCTATTAGAAATTGACACAGATAACGTAATCAAAGTCTAGGGGAATGTAAGCGTATTGATGAAACAATGATATCAAACAAAGGGCAACCTCACACTATGCAGAAACCATCAGGAAGGTAGAAGGAGATAACCATATGCTTAAAAGAGTTAACCAGATGCACATAATAGGCAGTGGTAGCTGCTTCCTTTAGCTACCCCCCCCCCCAATACTTTATGTGCCATCTGCATGGGCAATCAATATTCCCATTACACACTGTGTATTATGATTATACAAATACTATATTTACATTTGTATAAGATCATACAAAAACACAAGTACTATACAAATAGTGATTGCTTGATTGATGATCAGTGCGGATGGCACATAAAGCAGGAAACTGTAGCAGATCTGATGCTATATTTCCAGTGCCTGCCCTTTCTGTCTGAGTAATACTCTGACCTTGGTGTTATGGGAGGGTCTAGCAGCCAGACAGGTATGTTCACTGACACATATGCTAGTGCACATGTGCCAGACGTTGTAGAGGCCCAAGGGCTAAATTCACAGCAACCCTGGTTTGCCCTAAGATGGGGTAATTGGAGTCCACCCCAGATGATGCACATTTGTGTCATTTTTTTTTTCTTTTTTTTTTTTTAGAGTTTTATATAGCGCGAACTAGACCCGAAGATATCAGGTATCAGAGCGCTTTACATTAGCACCGGTTTCATTACAGATGGACATATTCATTTTTGTGAGGCAGGGGGAGATTAAGTGATTTGCCCAGAATCACAGGATGTTGAGCATTGTTGCCGAGACTCGAACCCGGTTCCCCAGCTTCGAGGTGGACCGCTCTAGCCGTAAGGCTACATCCTCTCCCGAGGTTGGTTTTAACCAACCCCAGCAGCTTCAGCATCGGCCCGGGGCTGCATGCCAATTATCAATGCCCCCCACCTCCCACCTTTACCCAAGTCATCATAAGACGGGGAATGGTGGGGTCTGTAAGCATCACAGACCCCACCCACCCTATCATGAGCTGGTAAAGGATGGTGCAACAAAGAAACAGGAGGCTGTCTGTGTAGCTGAAGTGGGAAAATGTCAGCGGTGGTTGCAGCTGCTTGGGCGCCTGGTACCGATCGGTAACATGTATCCAGCCGTAGAGATCTGAATAGCATCCCCGGGATGCCCAATAACCATAGCCAAGCAGTGGTAAGTGAAGGGGCCCGGAGGGACAAAAGTAGAAAAATGATGTAACAAAAAGAGGGAGAATCTGAAGGCATGTAAGTTTGATATCAGGGATGAAGGCTGATAGTAGATGAGTGCACTGATGGAGTAGGACAAAAGTGGAAGGGCAGGTGAACAATAATGAACCAGCAACAGTTCTAGCAGAGTTACTGGAGGCTTCTTTCATGTTCTTGATGAAGTGGGGCCTGTTGCCCATAGGCATGGAGACCATTGAACTCTGCAGTGTGTTTGAAGGCTCAACGTGGATAAAGCTTGGAACACTGTGGATGCTCTCCAGGAGTCATCACATGGATGGTGGATTGTACTACCACTGTAGCTCCAGATGCATGTTATGGATTATTAGATGAGGACTAGAGGACCTACAAGTATTGAGCTGATGGAAGAAGTACATAAATGGGGTTTGAGGGTGGCATGTGTCTCAAGGGTTTGCAAGGAAGGTTGTTTGGAAGCCCTGCAGGGGTGGGGGTTGGAGACACTAATTCCTTAAGATACTGGAGATGTGGCTTAGATCTAAATGTCTTGAAGTCATGCATTTATTTTTTGTTTTTTACAGCACCTATTCTGTCCTGAAGATGTAAGACATGCTCTGCATAACTGCATGAACACAGCATGTATTGAGGAAGTAGGGTACTTTGTAGACCTGTCTCCTGATGCTAGCTGAAAGAAATGTTAGATGTCAAGGTGGTTAATCGCAAGTGTAAATGTTCTTTGGCAACCAGTATGGGCTTTAATGAATGAAGTCACTTTAAAGCCTCATGGTGACAAACATTTGTTCTAGAGTGTGTTCTTTTAATGGACCAATAAAAACTTTTCACTAAGTACAATCTTATTGCTGGCTGCTAAAATATATATCTTGAAAGTACTTGTCTTATCTTAAACACTAAGGGGGTGATTTTTTTGTCAGACGGTGGGACTGCTGGCCGAGTGCCATATTCTGATTCGACCGCCGGGCATGTGTTCGGAAACGGTCAGTACCATGGCGGGGGCATGCTGAGACCATGGGAAAAGGCTGCAGCACTTGCCTCCGCCGTTCAACACCTCTGGCATGTCCATGCACCATGTGCCATGCACCATGTCATGCATGGCACATGGTGCATGGAGGTGAGATGGGGCACTACATGTGCCCCCAGGGGCCCTTTGCAGTGGCCTATGATGGCAGGGTGCCCTGTTTGGCATACCCATATCCTTTGCCGAAAACCTTTTCATGGCAGGATTCCTGCCATGAAAAGGCTGTCAGAAAGGAATACTGTAATATGGAAGGCAGTGCGTGCCTCGGCACCAACGCCATTCAGGGGCGCACCTCCAACTGATGGCCCGTTGGGATCTATGATCCTGGCGGAGCTGGCAGTCTTGCGTCCGACAGCTGTGGGTCTGACCGCCAGTATCAAAATGCGGATGGTCGGACCGAAGGGCTGTTCACCGTCGGACTGCCACCGACGGCCTGTCGGCGGTCCGAATGCCGACATCGGAATCATCCCCAAAATCTTTTACACATTTTGTAGCAAATTTTGTGTAATGTAATTCTGAAAAAAATATTAAATATTCACAGTGTTTTCTGCTGCAGGCTGGAACATCATAGCACCATAACTACACAAGTCACTAGTCCCAAGTGCCCCAACCAGGATTCCACTCTGTGACTATAGTCACACATGCATACATATACATCTGCAGTGATTGCTGTATCCAGCTGAGGTTTCTTAACATTAAAGGGTGCATTTCCCACAGCTTAGTTTAACGTACATTTATTTTTTACTTAGAGTGTGCGTACTTTTATAAGAAGTTATCTAAAGATAAAAAACAACAAAATAGTGACAGAACATTTTGTCCTTCTTAGTCACGTTTTTAACCTGCTCCCACACTCACTGACCCAAATCCCATGGTACTCAGCTTCACAGCTCCCATACATTTATTATGCACTTCAACTGCTGTTCACAAGACAGCTAACATATTCCAGAACCATGCCAGGTAGCAAAATGTGAGAAAAGTGGATTTTTAGTTGTGTTGGTTGTGAGACCTCTCCAAGTAATAATGTCATTAATCTGTATCAGAATCTGTACCAGAAGTGACCAGAAGTACCAGAAGTGACCTTTGGTCACTTCTGGTAGATGTGGCACAGAGCAGTCAGGCTTAATTCAAAAGCAAACAAGTTTAAAGCATTTATCAGTACCAAAGCAGCTAATAAGTAAGACACACACAGAGTAAAAACCCTGTTTAAATTTGCAAAAATAGAATATATTTTCATCTTCAAATAGACAGCAAAATGACAAAAATCTGTTGAAGGGAAACACGTTTATGATTTTTGCAAAGCTTTCATAAAACACTGCTTTTCACTCCAAAAAGCTTGTAAAAGTGTGCAAATCACTGCCTTTCACTTTTTTAGCAGTAGTCTGTAACACTCAAGCATGGAAGTTGGGGACAAGTTTCAGGCTGAGCTTGATGGAAGTCGGGGCTGGATGTGGAGGCCAGATTGATCCCGGTCAAGATTTTACCTTCGCAGTTAGAAATGTTTCTGGTTCTTTTACTCATTGACGGTCAGGTCAGCGGGGTACAGCTTAAGGCATGAGTTGGGTTCGATGTCGACAAATCGACATTTCCAGAAGTGAAGAGCCTTAGATCTAGAGGATGTTCGAGGCTACTAACGAACCAGCAATGTAGCCGTAGCCTATATGCCTTGGACTCTGTGCCCAAAAAGCATTATCTTTTAGTTTTGGCTCATATGTTGCAGTTTTGTGGTGAGAAATTACACTCTAGCACTAGACATGGGTCCAGGACATGAGTGGCATTGCTTGATGGCTAGGTCTCGATCTCTCCACTACACCAGTGGAGTCCAATGCTATTTGGTCAGCTGGAAACTTTGAAGATGGAGGGCTTAACAGGAGACTAGCCAAATAACCCTTGAAGTCTTTGGCACCAGTGTGAGCAGGTCCAGTCCTTGGGGGTCACTCTCCATGGACTGGCTGTTTAAGAGCTGGCCGACTAGGCTACAATGGCAGACCTAGAGCCATGTGTATATACTGCAGTGGTGGAACAATAACTGCTGCAGACTACTAGTGACATTTAAATTCCTAACCCTGGGTAAATATTGTACAATTTACTACCATTCACTAAGGACTTATAGATAAGATAAATATGCCCGTCAGGTATGGCCAATTGCACATACACATTAAGGTTTCAGAGCACACACACTGGAGCCTGGTCAGCAGGGCCCAGTGCACTCCAGAGTTGAAAAAACAACAGCATCGGTTAAAGACCTTGTAAAAAGATACCTTTCCCTACACATACACTCAACACATTGGCCTGAGTGTTTCTCTGTAGGCAGCCATTAACCCTTTCGGTGTGCATGACAGAATGGGTCTGTCATGCGCTACAGTGCTCATGTGCACATGACGGGACCATTCCGTCATGTGCACATGAGCACTAAATCCCTCTGCTGTAAACAACAGAGGGATTTCCTTTTTTTTGCCTCGGGAGGTTGGGGAAGAGCTTCCCCAACCTCCTGAGGCATTTTGTTTTCAATGTAATGACGATCACGAGCATGGCACACTGATGTCATTACACTGAAACTGGAACTGAAATGAGCAGATCGGCGTGTTTCAGTTTCCCTATTTCAGTGCTTGTGGGGCTATTTCAGCCCCTGAGCACTGCAACACACAGGTGAGGTATCAATGGAAAGGGGAGAATCTCCCCTTTCCAATGATACCCCTCCCTAGTGGATCCCTACTTTGGGATCGCCCCAGGTGGGAAATCCCCAAGCAGGGATCCACCCACTAGGCACCAGGGAGGGGGGAGCGGCCCCTTGGGGAAGGGCTTTTACTCCCCCCAATGTTTTTGCATACAGTTAGTCTTTCTGCACCCCCTGGGGTGCAGAAAGCACACTAGGCACCAGGGATTTATTTTATGTGTGTATACAGGGGTGGGGCTGCCAAAAATGGGCATGGCAATGCCACCCCCCAAACAGCCGCCACAGATTATCTGCCCCCCCAGGGGGCAAATGGGGGTTATTACCCCCAATCTGCCCCTGTGGGGGCAGAAAGACCATCCAGACACCAGGGATTTTTTTTGTTATATATTAACGAGGAATAGGGGGCTGCCTACAATGAACAAGACCATGCCCCCATCCAAATGTATTTGGAAACAGTCTTTCTGCCCCCCCCCGGGAACGAGAGGCAGAAAGCACACTTGGCACCATGGATTCTTCTTTATCTACTTTTAGGGGTGGGGGCTACCCAAAATGGGCATGCCAATGACCCAACCCCTAAAACAATTACCACAGTCTTTGTGCTTCCCCCCCCGGGAGGCAGAAACCCACTAAGCATCAGGGATTATGGGGTTTTTTATACATAGAGGTCGGGGCACTGGCATTGCCATTTTGGGCAGCCCCCACTCCTACTAATTGGACAGTCTTCCTGACCCCCTTGGGGGCAGATGTGGGAAATAGCCCCCAATCTGCCCCCCTGGGGGGGCAGAAAGCCCACCAGGCAGCCAGGGACTGTTTTCTTTGTAATTGAGGGGTGGGGGCTGCCCAAAATCGCCATGCCAATGCCCTCACCCCTAAAAAAATTGCCACAGTCCTTCTGTCAGGAGGATAGCCCCTTATATGCCCCCCCTGGGGCGGGGCAGAAAGCCAACTTGGAACCTGGGATATGTCTTTTTTATACGTAGGGGTGAGGGCTGCCCAAAATGGGCATGCCAGTGCCCCCCACCCCAACAAAACTAATTGGACAGTCTTCCTGCCCCCTTTGGGGCAGATGGGGGCAATAGCCCCCGACCTGCACCCGGGAGGGGCAGAAAGTACACTAGGAAGCCAGGGACAATATTTATTTTTGTAGGTCAGGGCTGGGAGCTTCCTAGAATGGGAATGCCAATGCTCCCACCCCCTAAAAAATGTACTGCAGTCTTTCTGCCTCCCCTGGGAGGCAGATGGGGGCAATAGCCCCTGACCCCCCCTCCTGGGGGGTGGCAGAATGCCCACTAGGCACCAGGGATTATGTTTTTTTCAGGGATGGGGGCTGCCCAAAATGGACCTGCCAAATTGGACAGTCTTTCTGTCCCCCTTGGGGGTCAGATGGGGTTTTTTACCTCTGATTGGCCCCACAGGGGGGGGGGGGCAGAAAGCCCACTAGACTCCAGGGATATGTTTATGTGCATGTCAGAGAGCTGCCTAAAATAATAAATAAATAATAAATGCTTCATAGACAAGGGTCGCTCACCCTTTTTTCTAGGGGCACATTTTGGCTGTTTCTCATCAATATTTTTAGGCTCATCTGACCCCCAAGGGGAGCTGAAAACCACTAGATACCAGGGAAAGTTTCTGTTTGTGTGTGAACTGGAGTTATGCTGACGGTCTGCGTGAACTGGCGTTTGGCTGGCTGTGTTGACGACCTGCATGTACTGGCGTTTGGCTGACTGCGTGTGTACTGGCATTTTGCTGGCAGTGTGTGGACTCGCACTTGGCTGGTGGTGTGTGTGTGGACTAGCACTTGGTTGCGCAGTGTGTGTAGATTGGTGCCTGCTTGGCAGTGTGCGTGGACTGTCACTTGGCTGGCGGTGTGCGTGGACTGGTGCTTGGCTGATGGTGTGCATGGATGGTGCTTGGCAGGCGGTGTGTGTGGATGGTGCTTTGCTAGGGGTGTGCGTGGATGGCGCTTAGCTGGCAGTGTGCACAGCAGCTGCTCCTCCGCTATGACAGAGGAGCGTTTTCCCCCCAAAAACGGCAGAAAAGGAAAAATAAAACGATGATAAACACTTGTTTTATTTTTTCTTTCTTGCCCAGTCTTGGGAGCGTGCCTGAGGGGGTTGACTGAGGGGAGTGGTAGATGCACTCCCTTTACTGAATATGATGGTTTGGCCGGCCATCTCAGGCCGGCCAAACCATCATGTGCAGTGAAAGCTCTCGTCAACCTAGCAACGGAGCTGGGTTGGAGAGAGCAGGCACAGACTCACAGTCTGTCCTGGAGATCTAATCAGGTCAATCCTGAAGCTGCTCTCATGCGTGAGAGCAGCTTCACAATTGGCCGCAGGGCATTCTGGGAGCCTTTGCTGCCTAGAGAACAAGAGGAGAAGAGTGTGACATGGCCAGCTGCAGGTAAGTTATTTTTAAAATGTATTTATTTTTCCCACCCGTGCCACCTATGCCCGCCCCACCTCCCCCGCTAGCCCCGTCCACCCCGTCGTTCGTCCAGCACACCGGCCACGTCTGGGTGTGTGTGGACTGGTGGTGTGGCTTGTGTGGACCCCCCAGTGGTTTTATTTTACCCAGAATCCATTGCTGTTGGACTTGGCCCTTTTTTCAGGGTCATCCCAGAAGTTTTTGCCTTCCTCCTGTATTTTTTCTGACCTTTTGTTGGTGGTTTTATGACTCTGGGCACTTTACCACTGCTGATCAGTGCTAAAGTGCATATGCTCTCCCTGTAAAGTATTGTTGTGGATTAGTGATTCCATGATTGGCTGTTTGATTTACTTGTCAGACCCTAGTACAGTGCACTATGTGTGCCCAGGGCCTGTAAATCAAATGCTGCTGGTGGATTTGCAGCACTGGTTGTGCCACCCACATAATCAGCTTGTAAAATGTGACTCAGGCCTCCCATTGCAGAGCCTGTGTGCAGTCTGGGACTGCCATGTCGACTTGGCAAGTGCACACACTTGCCAGTTCCTAAACCTTCCCTTTTCTACATGTTAGTCACCCCTAAGGTAGACCCAAGGTACCCCTGTGGGCAGGGTGCATTGTGTTATACCTGCTGCTCAGCCAGTGTGAATGTGGAGTGGAATGTTGGATGAGTGAGGATGTCAGTTGGTGTATGGGCTGAGCAGCAGGAAGGCTGCTCCTGGTGGGGCTCTCTACATAACATCATACCTGGAATAAATCTACTTAAGAAACTACCTG
Organism: Calotriton arnoldi; assembly: GCA_963921515.1. NCBI lineage: Eukaryota > Metazoa > Chordata > Amphibia > Caudata > Salamandridae > Calotriton > Calotriton arnoldi. Next base: position 546,029 of record CAWUFW010008212.1, read on the forward strand.
GAATGGTCTTCCTTCTGTTCACAACATTTTGGCGACGAATTATGGAAGAACCTGCCTGCGCTACCTTAATGAATTATCACTGAGAAGACTTAAACTTAATTCAAGGTAAAGCACCTGCTTTGAAACTGCAACCTGCGTATTTAATGAAACCTGGCACCCCTGAGCCCCACCAGTGACCTTGCCATCGGTCGCCCACAACTCTACTGTGCCAGTCCCTGCTGCCTGCCAGTCCCTGCTGCCTGCCAGTCCCTGCTGCCTGCCTGTTCTTCCTGCCTGCCAGTTCCTGCTGCCTGCCAGTTCTCGCTGCCTGCCAGTTCCTTCTGCCTGCCAGTTCCTGCTGCCTTGGGACAGTGTTTCCTGAAAGAGTCTGCTGAAACCTTGGGACATCCTGCTGGGACTGCTCCAGCTCCACTACTGTCACATCTTGTGTTGTGCCTCCAGCACTATCTATTTGGGCTACTGCGTGCTGTCTCTTCAAGAGCTACCAGTCTCCAGAGCCCCGTTGTGGATTTACCAATGGCAACTGCATGTTTTAACTGCTTCCTGGGCAATGCAGTTCTTGGTTCCTGCCATCTAGAGGAGAATCGCGTGAGGGGCTCGCAGTGTGACTCATTCAGTTATGTTTGGCCTCAAGTGTTTATGGTGTCTGTGTTAATTGCAGCTTCAACTGTGAGTAGTCCCGGAGTTTGTGTCATTAGCACTTCATTCAGCTGCATTTCGCGTATTGGTGTGACACTTTCGTGCTTTTGGGGCAGTTTTGTTCCCAACTTTCAATAGCTTTCCCTGATGCCTTCAAATTTTAAAATTGTACGTGGCAACCGTCACTTACCCGTAACTGCCACTGCTCTTCCGTTGTTTTTAGTGCGAGCTCTGCCTTCAGCTCGCGCATTCTTCTTCTGCTTGTTAGGCCTACTGTGACGTACTTCGTAGTACTTGTCTTCCTTGCTGCTGCGAGACGCTATGATGATTTGTGGTGCCGTGAGCCACCCGGCTCAGCGTCACCAACGTGCCACCATCTTTGGATTGGAGGCTGCACGTTTTCTATGTAGCCAACCACGCCATGTTTGTCAATAAAGTTATTTAATGTAGAAGCTCAGCGGGAACGTCACTTTCACCGGAGCGGTTGATGTGCCAGTGGAGTTGCAGGTTGAAAGGAAAACAATGCTTATCGTGAACTTGTTCGCACGCAGAGTAAGACTTTTTTTTTATTCATCTCGAACGGTGTGTTGTATTTCACACCAACTTGGAGTTTGTCAGAATTTCTTCTCTATGGGTAAACACTTTGATTGAGAGATCGATCACCACTGTACAGTTTTTGTTGTTTTTTTTTTCTTCTCTGCTCAACTGGCACTTGGATATCCTTGTTTAAAGTACTCTGTGGTCCCATTCTACTTCTCCATAACAGCTGTGCATGGGGACTGTGCTGTAGTTCAGGTGAGGAGTCGCTCACCAGAGTGAAGTTCCTGATTCTTTATTAATTTTGCCTTTCATTTCAAATGGTCTATGTTTTACTGTTGGTTTTTTCTGGCGTGTGCTACATGTTTAAAACATTATGGGTAATTTATGAGGTACTTATAACATCTTGATGTTCTTTGCTACCAGAGTCTCGTTTACATTTTCAGTGTGTACATGATTTTGTTTTTCTACACTCTCTTTGATACGGTGGTTGTGTGCTGTGTTTTTTTTTCAGGGAGGATTACCTTACTTTTCTTGATGTTGTGCAAGGGATTGTGTGCTGTGCTCATTATTCAGGGCAAAGTTCCTAAGCCATAATTTGTGCGCGTGCAGTGTGTTCCGTGTGGTGTGTTTCCCACACATTCCACCCCAACTAGGGTTGGGGGTAGAACTGAAATGTTGTTGGGTGTAGTGTTCTGCACGTACTTTGTGTTCCATGTGGCGTTTTTCCCACACATTCCACCCCAACTAGGGTTGGGAGAAGTACTGAAATTTTGTTGGGTGCAGTGTTCTGCGCGTACTTTGTGTTCCGTGTGGTGTTTTTTCCCCACACATTCCACCTCAACTAGCATTTGGGGAAGTGCTGAAGTTACTGGGTGTTGCGTTGTGCCATGTGGTATGTTTCCCACACATTCCACCTCAACTTGTGTTGGAGGAAGTGCTGTAGTTGTTGGGTGTTGCAGTGTGCGCTTGCTTATGCTTCGTGTGGTGTTATATCACACATTCCACCTCAACTTTGGTTGGGGGAAGTGCTTATGTGTTCCTACTAGGTTGTGGAACTACTTTGTTCCGTTCTAGGTTCTGTGTGCATTTTCTTTTGTCACACTTACCACCCTTACTACGGGTAAAGGTGGAGGGCAATGTTTCTGCCGATTGTTCCCTGTGGATTTACCTTTCACAGCTTCAAATCTGATTTACTACCATGCTTTCCTGTTGGTACTCTTTTTACCTCTTGTTGGCCTGGCCAGCCTTCTTGTTTGGTATTGGGGTTTAGCTTGTGTTTTGTGGCATGGTAGCGTGTGTTTTGCTTTTACTTGGATTGTATTGTGGAAAGGGAGATGTGGTGAGTGTGCTTGTGTGGCACTTATTTGCTGTGATTGCTGGATTGCGTTTTGTTCCTCTTTCATAAACCTATCCTTTGTTATCTAGCATACATGTATATTTTCCATCGTTATCATCTCTACATGTATTTCATTGAAATTGCTTTCTTGCCCCAGTGCTGCATGTAATTATTGTATTGTCATCTTTTGCATGCACCATTCTTTTTGTGATTCATTTGAAGTTGATTCTCGTTTGTGTAAAAAAGGGAGATGTGTTATACCTGCTGCTCAGCCAGTGTGAATGTGGAGTGGAATGTTGGTGTGAGAGGTGACTGCGGAATGTTGGATGAGTGAGGATGTCAGTTGGGGTATGGGCTGAGCAGCAGGGAGGCTGCTCCTGGTGGGGCTCTCTACATAACATCATACCTGGAATAAATCTACTTAAGAAACTACCTGGAATGGTCTTCCTTCTGTTCACAACAGTATGTGAAAGGTAGGACATGCCCTGATGTGGGTGGCTTGTCCTGATAGTGAAATACTGCCAATTTCGTTTTTCACTATTGCAAGGCTATCTGTGACCCATAAGCCAGAATGGGGAGTTTGTTTATAACATCTTATAAACATAACTAACCCTGGGAACAAGATAGGAACATAACATTTAGTATGCCTGAACTCAGAATGTTAAAGTGCATCTTTTAGTGAGGATGATTTTTACATTCTGTGTTTGAAATACCACTTTTAGAAAGTAGGTATTTTCTTGCCTAACCATCCAGTGTGCCTCTGCTACGTTTGTGTATTGCATGTCTGGCTTTTGGATGACAGGGGCTGGAGCAGGGCACTGGCTCCAGAAGTCTGATGAGTCAGGGCTGGGCTGAATAGGCTTGGTCTGCATTTGGAGTGGTGGGAGGAGTAGCATGTTCACCTGAATAGGGCTGTGCCTGCCTTCCACAATGACGGCTCTGCCCCCCTGTGGTGTGTCTGAAGCCAGGGCTCACACTGACGAAGGAGGTTGTTGTGCACTTGCAAAGTGCCCCACAAAACTGGTTTTGGCTGTGTACAGACACTCTCTGCCTTCAGAGAACAAAGGATTTTGGTGTATAAAAAGAGGGGCCCAGACTTTTAGATCACTTCTGGGAAATCAAGAGGAAACCTTTGCCAAGGAGAAGAGCCGGATAAGCTGAGGAGGAATACTGCCCCTGTGCTGTTTGCTCTCAGGGGTTGGCCTGCAATGGCTGCTTGCTGCCAAGAAAAGGAGAAAAAGGACTTTGCTGTTTGCTTTGTCACCTGCTTGAAGAAAAGATCTCCAAAGGCTTGAAACTGAGCTTGCCTCCTGTTCTGAAGTCTCAGGGACACAAAGACTTCACCACCAGCTCCCCTGAATTACCTTGCTGGGAATTCCAAACCTGCAAAGAGGTGCCTGCTGCTGTTTAGGACCTCTGGAGACTGTTTGTCGCTGGGAGCTGGGAAATCGATGCAACACCGAAGAAGCGTGTCGCATCCGCACTGGTTTTCCGACGCATCTCTGAAGAAACCCTCGCAGCGTCTGCCGCGGCTCGAGAAATCGCCGCCGCCGCACCGATCCCGATGCAAGCCTGCTGTGTGGCTGCACGAAGACAAGCATCGTACTGGATCGACGCATCGCATCGAGGTGCCAAGACTGTCGCATCGTTTGGGGTCCGCAGTAAGAAACAGAAGCATCAACTCCCCACGCAGTAAGGAACTGACGCATGACCTCCCCTGCGCCGCAGTAAGGAACAGACGCATCACCTCCCCTGAGTATAAGGAACAGATGCATCACCTTCCCTGCGGCCATTTTGTTTGCTTTGTGTGATGCATCTAAGGTACTGTTGAGAAAAGTGTTGCATTTACAACTTGCATTGAACTGAACTATTTCTACCATCTGAAAGTCATATTTTATTACTATATTGTGGATTTTTGTCGTTTGGTCTTGTTTTGAGTTTAGATAAAGATTACTTATTTTTCTAAACTGGTGTGGTGTCCCTTTGTAGTGTTTTCACTGTGTTACTGTATGTGTTCACAAATACTTTACACACTGCCTCTGAGATAAGCCTGTCTGCTCGTGCCAAGCTACCAAGGGGGTGAGCAGGGGTTATTTTAGGCGTGTATCCCCCTTACCCTGACTAGAAGCAAGGGCCCCTATTTGGACAAAGGTACCTACCTCTGCCAACTAGAGACCCCCATTTCTAACAATTGCAAACCTCAAATTTAGCTGAAAAGTAATATTTTCCTGACATTTCTGTGTGGGAAAGTTGTAGGATCACTGCACCAGTAGAAATTTCCTAACACCCAGCATTCCCCTCGGCATATCGATCAAAATGATACATCACTTCTGTGGGTGCCCAAAGCAGAGTCAGCCTGAAAACGTATAAAGAAACTGCCCTTTTGGACCCACTTTGGTTGCCCTCAATCTCAACAGGTTTTTGAGCCTTCCCTGTCGCAAGCCCTTGGCCCATCCACACAAGTAAGGTATCATTTTTATTGGGAGACCAAGGGGAACACTGAGTGGTAGGAAATTTGTGCTGTTGCAGTGATTCCATAACTTTCGCACACAAAAATGTGAGGAAAATGTGACCTTTAGCTAAATTTGAGGTTGGCAGGGGATTCTGGGTAAGAAAATGTAGGGGGATCAATGCAAGCCAGACCTCCCTGGTCTCCCCCAGGTGTCTAGTTTTCAGAAATGTCTGGGTTTGGTAGGTTTCCTTACATGGCTACCAAGCCTAGGGCCAAAAACACAGGTGCCTCGCTTTCTAGCATAAAACAACCTGGTTTTGCAAAGGGGTCACCTGGGTTATTGGTCCCGGGCTCGGCAGCCATCTAGGGAAACCTATCAAACCCAGACAATTCTGAAAACTAGACACCAAGGGGAGTCCAGGGAGGTGCAGCTTGCATGGATCCACCAACATTTTCATACCCAGAATGCCCTGCAAACCTCAAATTTAGCTAAAACAAATCATGTTTTCCCCACTTCTCTGTGTGGAAAAGTTGTGGGGTCACCGGGCCGCTACAAATTTTCTACCCCCCCAGCATTCCCCCAGGTCTCCTGATAAAAATGGTACCTCAATTGTGTGTGTAGACCTAGTGCCCGTAGCAGGAAATGTCCCATAATGTCCCATGGTGACTTCAAAATTATTCAAGTTTAAAAAGGAATTTTATTGAAACAACAGAAGTGTCAACATATAAAATCAAAATTCAACAAGTGTCATCACATTATGAAAAGGAACTTATGAATAAATATAATAATCAAAGCATTATAGATTAAAAAGTGAAAGGTAGTACACAAGGAATGAACCAGGAGTACAATTGATAAAAGAAAAGCAAAGGAATGTTCAGGGGGATCATGGAGGTTTGAGTACCTCCTGTTGAGACGGTAATAACCTAACAGAGCGTTTGGCACTAATATCAATAAACAATGTTACAGGTGACCATAGATTCAAACGTTTTGTTGCCATAGAAATGGGATAAACAAAAGAAGTATCTAACCTGTGATTATGGCAAACTGCATACCACCATGCCTGATATGAGATTTTAGTGGAATCCTTCCAATTTGTGGTAATTTGCTGAAATGCCACTGCCAGTAACAAATCAAGGATTTTGACGTGTGTTGGGTAATCCTTCCAAATAGGGGAAAGGCTGCCCAAAAACACATGAACATAATTGAAGGAGAAAATTATTGATCGCCAAGCTAGTTGGTTTTGCGAGGGATTCACCTGCGTTTTTGGTCCCGGGCTTGGCCTACCCACACAAGTGGAAGTTTGTGGCTCCCCACAGATTCCAGAACTTTCCATCACAGAAATATGGGGAAAATATGTTTTTTTTTGTTTTTGTTTTTTTACAAAATTTGAGGTTTGCAAGGGATTTTGTGCAGCAGAACCTAGAGAGAGCCACACAAGTTACCCCATCCTGAATTCCCCTGGGTGTCTAGTTTTCAAAAATGTACAGGTTTGCTAAGTTTCTCAAGATGACGGCAGAGCTAGGGTCCAAAATCCCAAGCTAGGCACATTGCAAAAAAAGTGTCAGTTTTCATTGTAAAAATATGATGGGGGGCGTGGCCAAGATGGCGGCATGGTAGGACGCGGAACTCTGCTCCTCCGGCCCCGCCAAACTAACAGCCTTGTATTTGCCCCATTCCCCGGACTGTACCTCACCGGTAGCCGAAGGGCATCGACTCCTGATCACCCTGGGCCTTGGCGAGACAGCATCCAGATCGCTTCAGCGTTCCTGCCGGAATCTGCCGGGGGTTGTGCTGGGGCTGCTGCGGCCGCGACGGAGGCCGCGAGATCGGCGCTGAAGGACCCGCTCCCCTGGTGCTGCAACACGGCCCCTGAGTGCACCGGAGCGCCCGCCTTGCTTCGGCGGCTGCCTGCATTGCTGGTTGGAGGTCCCGGGAGCCAGGAGACTCCTGCATCTTGAAGCAGTGGGCATGGCCCGGGACGCGGCCTGCTGGGCGGCCGCCATCTTGTAGTCCTCCACGTTCTGGCCTGCACGGACGCTGACCGGCCCCACCTCAGCAGCGGCAGATACTTCCTGAGGGTCTAGACGCCTAGCAGACTGCCGCGACTGGCAGAGAGGGCTCACAGGTGCGTTCCTCACCTAGCGCACCGAGGATTCTGGGGCCCTGTCCGGGGCGGGTGAGACCCACGAGCCGCCATTTTATCTCTTACCCCGCTGCGGACTGCGAGGACCGGGGCCCGGTTGACGGGGCCCTCCCCGCATGACATTGTGGAGAGCGATCACTGAGAGGCCCGCCTTGGCCGTAGCAAGATCTGGTTACCCGACCACGACGGACGACTCGCCCGGCGGCTGGCTGCTTTCCGGTGAGTTGCACAATGCTTGGGCACTGGGTGACGGGCCTGCTGATGCACCCACGCGGCATTCCAACATTGGACCCTGAGGCTTCAGAACACTGCGGGATAGCTTCTGGGGGGTCAGCGCTTCCCTCCCGCCCAGTCTACGCAGCCGTGTGACCGGGGGCTCTTCGCCCTGGTCAGCTCTCCCCACAAGGCAGCACTCAGGGCCCTAATCGGACAGAGGAGGAGGGTCCTTTGGATGCTGCTGCTGGCCCCTAACTTCACTCCGCACAACGCTCGCCCGGGCCCTTTGATCTACGGAGTGGGGTGCTCGTGTGACGGGCGCCACCAATAGATGCATCGCGGCCTTCTACTGGGATAACAAGACTCGACGGCCCCCATACACTCAGCATCACTTTAACTTAAATCCAGACCTGGATCACGGGGATAGCTCCATTACAGGGGCTGCGGTGAAACTTCTGGCCTGCGACCATTCTCCACTCGCCTTCTACGCCTTGGTGTGCAGGGATGGCCTCAGCCCGAGCAAGAAGGGAGAAGTCCCTCAAGGAACTATTGCTCAAGCAGCCTGGGGGCTCTGAAGCATCCCAAGGAGCATCTAAGGATCAGGGGCACACAGACTCAGTCGACGAGGCAGATGGCCCGGCCACGACGGCCTTCATGCTGGAACTGTTCTCCGCTATTAAGGAAGACATCTTGGAGTTGAAGGGGCAGCTTGCGTCAGATCTCAAGGAGGTGCGCCGAGATGTCGATGAGGTGGGTGAAAGAGTAGCCGTACTGGAGTAGCACAAACTGGCGAGAGAAGATGATCTGCACCAACTTCAGCAGGAGGTCCTCCGTTTACGGGACCAAAATCTAGACCTCCAGGCCCACGCGGAGGATCTCGAAAACCGATCACGGAGAAATAACATCCGCATCCGCGCGGTGCCCTGGAAGGCAGAAGGCGATGACCTGCGACATTATGTCCTGTCCCTTTTCCAGCAAATTTTGGGTGAAGATGGCCCACAAAAGATCCAGATGGACCGCGTTCACCGAGTGGGCCTTCCCAGAGGCGGAAAAGCCCCCCCGCCCGATGTGCTGGTTTGTGTGCATGACTTTCAGCTTAAGGAGCAGATCTTATGGCTAGAGCGGCCCAACCGATTCAGTTCCGAGGGCATACACCGGCCCTCTTCCAAGACCTGGCAGCGTCGACTCTAGCTAAGCGGAGGGAGTTCCGGGCCGTCACATCCTATCTCCGGGACAAAGGGATATAGTATTCTTGGGGCCACCCCTTTCGTATCACCTTTAAATACCAAGGGAAGTTGAGGCAGATACGTTCCCTTGCCGACGCTATGGATCTCCTAGGAATTGATGCTGACACGAACCTGGCACCAAAGGACAGTCCCTCAAAACACGACAGGAAAAGACTTCCCCGATGGCAGACGGTTGGCAAACCATCGCCCTCCACAAAACCAGGCCCGGAAGAGTTGGCGAAAGAGCGTGACGCGGTGCTCTCAACCCTTTTGCAGACCCAAGACCGCCCGAGCACCCCGTGACACACCTCCACTTACACCGAGGGGATGGCAGTAACGTTGCGGAGCCGGAGGGGCCCAGGAGTGGTCCGCCTTTTCAGACTCCCTGGACTCCCCTTTGCGGCTCGTAGGCCGCCTGGTATTTTGTTCGGAGACATTTCATCAAGGTCCCGTTTCCCCCTGATATTTTCCACCAGACAGACTTTGGTCTCTTGCTTTTTCTTATTGTCCCAAGCCTTTGTCACGTAGCGCTTGGTCTTATTATAGGCCAACTCATGGTTATTGTTCTCTTCTGGGACTGTGCCCTCTGGGGTTGTAAAATTATGTTATGTTCTTGTTGGGGTTTCTTTTCTTTTTCTTTTGGGGACTTTCCGTATCATGTACTGCGACTACTGCCCACCCGTGCGTGCCCTCGCATGCTCCAGCTTGCTTCCTGCGCAGCGCTCCCGACGCCCTCAGAGCCTAGTAAGCATGCTCCCCGCCACTGCCTATGCCTAGAGACCTGAAAATTATTAGCCTCAATGTCCGAGGCCTGAATCACCCCGCGAAGCTCACTGCGATCCTCTCACTTCTTCAGCAGTCCGATGGCGATATCTGTATGCTTCAGGAGACCCATTTACTTGCTAAAGACACTCCCCGCATGCGTCCCCGATGCTTTCCACGCCATTTTTGGTCCTCTGGGGTGGCGAAAAAGAACGGGGTGGCCATTTTGCTAGGGGCTAAATTTGAGGGTAAGGTCCTGTCTACCTTCTATGAGTCCAAGGGGAGGGTTTTAGCTCTTAGGATCCAATGGGGCTCCACTGTCTTCACCCTACTCAACATATATGCTCCCAATTTACAGCAGGAGGCCTTCATCCACAGGCATTTAACGGAGGGGCTGGCCTCCCCTGACTCAGCATTAGTGGTAGGTGGGGACTTCAATCTAGTGATGGATAACGAGAGGGACGGGTCAGGGCAACGCTACACGCAGATAGGAGCCTTCTCTCCCGAAGGGAAGCGCTGGCTGGCAGAGAACGGCCTCCATGATGTCTGGTGCCTACGTCATGCAGACATGCGCGACTTCACCTACTACTCGGCGGCACACAAAACTTATGCGAGACTAGACATGCTCCTGGTTTCTAACGCGCTCCTCCCTAGGGTACAAGACGCCTCAATAGCTGTGCGCTCCTTATCGGATCATGCACATATTTCCCTCTCCCTGCGCCCCGAGGGGATTGGGTATGCACCTGCTCGATGGCAGCTGCGCGTGGGTCTTCTACACTCCCCCGCTGTGGTGAAGGAAGTGCGCGCCAAGATCATGGATTACCTACAACTTAACGACAACGGTGTGACCTCCTTGGCTGCAGTATGGGACGCGCTCAAAGAGGTCCTACGCGGGGAGTTCATGGCCATCTCCTCTGCTGATGCACGCAGACGGAAAGAGGTTCGCTTAGCTCTTGAACAGGAGGTGGCAGAACTAGAGGCGATACACAAGCGTACCGGGGCCCCTCGGGTATGGCGCGAGATGGAAAAGAAACAAACCCTCCTTAAACGTCTAGACCTCGATAGGGCCGAATACGCCCTTATTCGCATACGGCACAAGTTCTATCTGGGAGGTGACAAATGCGGGAAGGTGCTAGCACAAAAGCTGCGTGCCAGGGCGGTGGCAGGGTCCATCCCTTTCCTCAGAAGCTCTACGGGAGAGGAACTACATCTGAATTCCCAGATTGTCGAAGAATTTCGATGTTTTTATCACACCCTCTATAGCCCGATCATCAGGACATCCTTGAGGCCCGGAAGCTGCGTGCCCGGGCGGTGGCAGGGTCCATCCCTTTCCTCAGAAGCTCTACGGGAGAGGAACTCCATCTGAATTCCCAGATTGTCGAAGAATTTCGATGTTTTTATCACACCCTCTATAGCCCGATCATCAGGACATCCTTGAGGCCCGGGACTACCTAGCGACTAGCAAATTCACCCGTCTCCCGAAGGCGGAAGCAGACCCTCTCGAAAATCCTATTCGATTGGAAGAGGTTATCTCCGCCATTGCTAAACTGAAGCTAGATAAATCGCCTGGCCCCGACGGCTACCCAGCCATCTTCTATAAAACGTTCTGTCACGAACTGGCCCCCCCCTCCTCACTCGTCTATTCAACTCCTTCCAAGATAGTGGGGCGATGACGGACTCGATGGGAGAGGCAGCGATCTCTGTTCTCCTTAAGCCTAATAAGGACCCCAGCCATTGTGGCTGGAACCGCCCAATTTCGCTACTCAACATCGACGCGAAACTGTTCACGGGCATCCTTGCAGCACGGCTGAATCCTCTCATGGCTGGTCTCATCGATCCTAACCAAGCAGGATTCATCCCCACGCGGCAGGGAAGCGACAACACCAAGCGCCTCCTACACCTCATTGACAGTGTTCACCGCTCTCAGGTGGGCGCAGTGCTCTTTTCGGTCGACGCGGAGAAGGCGTTCAACAGAGTGTGCTGGCCATACCTGTTTGACGTCCTCCGAGGCATCGGGTTTGGTCCCCGTTCTCTCACTTGGATACAGTGCATATACCAGGCCCCTCGGCCGTTTATTCGGGTCAACGGGGTCTCCTCATCTCCTCTTAAAATTGCTCGGGGCACTAGACAAGGGTGCCCCCTTTCGCCCCTTTTATTTGCCCTTTACATGGAACCCCTCGCACAGAAAATCCGGGACCATCCGGGCATTCAGGGCCTCAAATTCGGGGGTGACTATCACAAGGTCAGCCTGTATGCCGATGATATCATCCTCTCCCTCGCACAACCACTTACCTTCCTTCCCGCACTGGTAGACGAACTCAAGGCTTTTGGCCGGATATCGGGCTTTAAAGTGAACCTTACCAAGTCTCAGTTCCTTAACCTGTCCCTACCACAAATACAGGTTGAGGCCCTCCAACGGTCTCTCCCCTTGCACTGCCCTTTTGGACCCACTTTGGTTGCCCTCAATCTCAACAGGTTTTTGAGCCTTCCCTGTCGCAGGCCCTTGGCCCATCCACACAAGTAAGGTATCATTTTTATTGGGAGACCAAGGGGAACACTGAGTGGTAGGAAATTTGTGCTGTTGCAGTGATTCCATAACTTTCGCACACAAAAATGTGAGGAAAATGTGACCTTTTAGCTAAATTTGAGGTTGGCAGGGGATTCTGGGTAAGAAAATGTAGGGGGATCAATGCAAGCCAGACCTCCCTGGTCTCCCCCAGGTGTCTAGTTTTCAGAAATGTCTGGGTTTGGTAGGTTTCCTTACATGGCTACCAAGCCTAGGGCCAAAAACACAGGAGCCTCGCTTTCTAGCATAAAACTACCTGGTTTTGCAAAGGGGTCACCTGGGTTATTGGTCCCGGGCTCGGCAGCCATCTAGGGAAACCTATCAAACCCAGACAATTCTGAAAACTAGACACCCAGGGGAGTCCAGGGAGGTGCAGCTTGCATGGATCCACCAACATTTTCATACCCAGAATGCCCTGCAAACCTCAAATTTAGCTAAAACAAATCATGTTTTCCCCACTTCTCTGTGTGGAAAAGTTGTGGGATCACCGGGCCGCTACAAATTTTCTACCCCCCCAGCATTCCCCCAGGTCTCCTGATAAAAATGGTACCTCAATTCTGTGTAGACCTAGTGCCCGCAGCAGGAAATGGCCCAAAATGTCCCATGGTGACTTCAAAATTATTCAAGTTTAAAAAGGAATTTTATTGAAACAACAGAAGTGTCAACATATAAAATCAAAATTCAACAAGTGTCATCACATTATGAAAAGGAACTTATGAATAAATATAATAATCAAAGCATTATAGATTAAAAAGTGAAAGGTAGTACACAAGGAATGAACCAGGAGTACAATTGATAAAAGAAAAGCAAAGGAATGTTCAGGGGGATCATGGAGGTTTGAGTACCTCCTGTTGAGACGGTAATAACCTAACAGAGCGTTTGGCACTAATATCAATAAACAATGTTACAGGTGACCATAGATTCAAACGTTTTGTTGCCATAGAAATGGGATAAACAAAAGAAGTATCTAACCTGTGATTATGGCAAACTGCATACCACCATGCCTGATATGAGATTTTAGTGGAATCCTTCCAATTTGTGGTAATTTGCTGAAATGCCACTGCCAGTAACAAATCAAGGATTTTGACGTGTGTTGGGTAATCCTTCCAAATAGGGGAAAGGCTGCCCAAAAACACATGAACATAATTGAAGGAGAAAATTATTGATCGCCAAGCTAGTTGGTTTTGCGAGGGATTCACCTGCGTTTTTGGTCCCGGGCTTGGCCTACCCACACAAGTGGAAGTTTGTGGCTCCCCACAGATTCCAGAACTTTCCATCACAGAAATATGGGGAAAATATGTTTTTTTTTGTTTTTTTTGTACAAAATTTGAGGTTTGCAAGGGATTTTGGGCAGCAGAACCTAGAGAGAGCCACACGAGTTACCCCATCCTGAATTCCCCTGGGTGTCTAGTTTTCAAAAATGTACAGGTTTGCTAAGTTTCTCAAGATGACGGCAGAGCTAGGGTCCAAAATCCCAAGCTAGGCACATTGCAAAAAAAGTGTCAGTTTTCATTGTAAAAATATGATGGGGGGCGTGGCCAAGATGGCGGCACGGTAGGACGCGGAACTCTGCTCCTCCGGCCCCGCCAAACTAACAGCCTTGTATTTGCCCCATTCCCCGGACTGTACCTCACCGGTAGCCGAAGGGCATCGACTCCTGATCACCCTGGGCCTTGGCGAGACAGCATCCAGATCGCTTCAGCGTTCCTGCCAGAATCTGCCGGGGGTTGCGCTGGAGCTGCTGCGGCCGCAACGGAGGCCGCGAGATCGGCGCTGAAGGACCCGCGCCCCCGGTGCTGCAACACGGCCCCTGAGTGCACCGGAGCGCCCGCCTTGCTTCGGCGGCTGCCTGCATTGCTGGTTGGAGGTCCCGGGAGCCAGGAGACTCCCGCATCTTGAAGCAGTGGGCATGGCCCGGGACGCGGCCTGCTGGGCGGCCGCCATCTTGTAGTCCTCCACGTTCTGGCCTGCACGGACGCTGACCGGCCCCACCTCAGCAGCGGCAGATACTTCCTGAGGGTCTAGACGCCTAGCAGACTGCCGCGACTGGCAGAGAGGGCTCACAGGTGCGTTCCTCACCTTGCGCACCGAGGATTCTGGGGCCCTGTCCGGGGCGGGTGAGACCCACGAGCCGCCATTTTGTCTCTTACCCCGCTGCGGACTGCGAGGACTGGGGCCCGGTTGACGGGGCCCTCCCCGCATGACATTGTGGAGAGCGATCACTGAGAGGCCCGCCTTGGCCGAAGCAAGATCTGGTTACCCGACCACGACGGACGACTCGCCCGGCGGCTGGCTGCTTTCCGGTGAGTTGCACAATGCTTGGGCACTGGGTGACGGGCCTGCTGACGCACCCACGCGGCATTCCAACATTGGACCCTGAGGCTTCAGAACACTGCGGGATAGCTTCTGGGGGGTCAGCGCTTCCCTCCCGCCCAGTCTACGCAGCCGTGTGACCGGGGGCTCTTCGCCCTGGTCAGCTCTCCCCACAAGGCAGCACTCAGGGCCCTGTTCGGACAGAGGAGGAGGGTCCTTTGGATGCTGCTGCTGGCCCCTAACTTCACTCCGCACAACGCTCGCCCGGGCCCTTTGATCTACGGAGTGGGGTGCTCGTGTGACGGGCGCCACCAATAGATGCATCGCGGCCTTCTACTGGGATAACAAGACTCGACGGCCCCCATACACTCAGCATCACTTTAACTTAAATCCAGACCTGGATCACGGGGATAGCTCCATTACAGGGGCTGCGGTGAAACTTCTGGCCTGCGACCATTCTCCACTCGCCTTCTACGCCTTGGTGTGCAGGGATGGCCTCAGCCCGAGCAAGAAGGGAGAAGTCCCTCAAGGAACTATTGCTCAAGCAGCCTGGGGGCTCTGAAGCATCACAAGGAGCATCTAAGGATCAGGGGCACACAGACTCAGTCGACGAGGCAGATGGCCCGGCCACGAAGGCCTTCATGCTGGAACTGTTCTCCGCTATTAAGGAAGACATCTTGGAGTTGAAGGGGCAGCTTGCGTCAGATCTCAAGGAGGTGCGCCGAGATGTCGATGAGGTGGGTGAAAGAGTAGCCGTACTGGAGGAGCACGAACTGGCGAGAGAAGATGATCTGCACCAACTTCAGCAGGAGGTCCTCTGTTTACGGGACCAAAATCTAGACCTCCAGGCCCACGCGGAGGATCTCGAAAACCGATCACGGAGAAATAACATCCGCATCTGCGCGGTGCCCTGGAAGGCAGAAGGCGATGACCTGCGACATTATGTCCTGTCCCTTTTCCAGCAAATTTTGGGTGAAGATGGCCCACAAAAGATCCAGATGGACCGCGTTCACCGAGTGGGCCTTCCCAGAGGCGGAAAAGCCCCCCCGCCCGATGTGCTGGTTTGTGTGCATGACTTTCAGCTTAAGGAGCAGATCTTATGGCTAGAGCGGCCCAACCGATTCAGTTCCGAGGGCATACACCGGCCCTCTTCCAAGACCTGGCAGCGTCGACTCTAGCTAAGCGGAGGGAGTTCCGGGCCGTCACATCCTATCTCCGGGACAAAGGGATATAGTATTCTTGGGGCCACCCCTTTCGTATCGCCTTTAAATACCAAGGGAAGTTGAGGCAGATACGTTCCCTTGCCGACGCTATGGATCTCCTAGGAATTGATGCTGACACGAACCCGGCGCCAAAGGACAGTCCCTCAAAACACGACAGGAAAAGACTTCCCCGATGGCAGACGGTTGGCAAACCATCGCCCTCCACAAAACCAGGCCCGGAAGAGATGGCGAAAGAGCGTGACGCGGTGCTCGCAACCCTTTTGCAGACCCAAGACCGCCCGAGCACCCCGTGACACACCTCCACTTACACCGAGGGGATGGCAGTAATGTTGCGGAGCCGGAGGGGCCCAGGAGTGGTCCGCCTTTTCAGACTCCCTGGACTCCCCTTTGCGGCTCATAGGCCGTCTGGTATTTTGTTCGGAGACATTTCATCAAGGTCCCGTTTCTCCCTGATATTTTCCACCAGACAGACTTTGGTCTCTTGCTTTTTCTTATTGTCCCAAGCCTTTGTCACGTAGTGCTTGGTCTTATTATAGGCCAACTCATGGTTATTGTTCTCTTCTGGGACTGTGCCCTCTGGGGTTGTAAAATTATGTTATGTTCTTGTTGGGGTTTCTTTTCTTTTTCTTTTGGGGACTTTCCGTATCATGTACTGCGACTACTGCCCCCCATGCGTGCCCTCGCATGCTCCAGCTTGCTTCCTGCGCAGCGCTCCCGACGCCCTCAGAGCCTAGTAAGCATGCTCCCCGCCGCTGCCTATGCCTAGAGACCTGAAAATTATTAGCCTCAATGTCCGAGGCCTGAATCACCCCGCGAAGCGCACTGCGATCCTCTCACTTCTTGAGCAGTCCGAGGGCGATATCTGTATGCTTCAGGAGACCTATTTACTTGCTAAAGACACTCCCCGCATGCGTTCCCGATGCTTTCCACGCCATTTTTGGTCCTCTGGGGTGGCGAAAAAGAACGGGGTGGCCATTTTGCTAGGGGCTAAATTTGAGGGTAAGGTCCTGTCTACCTTCTATGAGTCCAAGGGGAGGGTTTTAGCTCTTAGGATCCAATGGGGCTCCACTGTCTTCACCCTACTCAACATATATGCTCCCAATTTACAGCAGGAGGCCTTCATCCACAGGCATTTAACGGAGGGGCTGGCCTCCCCTGACTCAGCATTAGTGGTAGGTGGGGACTTCAATCTAGTGATGGATAACGAGAGGGACCGGTCAGGGCAATGCTACACGCAGATAGGAGCCTTCTCTCCCGAAGGGAAGCGCTGGCTGGCAGAGAACGGCCTCCATGATGTCTGGTGCCTACGTCATGCAGACATGCGCGACTTCACCTACTACTCGGCGGCACACAAAACTTATGCGAGACTAGACATGCTCCTGGTTTCTAACGCGCTCCTCCCTAGGGTACAAGACGCCTCAATAGCTGTGCGCTCCTTATCGGATCATGCACATATTTCCCTCTCCCTGCGCCCAGAGGGGATTGGGTATGCACCTGCTCGATGGCAGCTGCGCGTGGGTCTTCTACACTCCCCCGCTGTGGTGAAGGAAGTACGCGCCAAGATCATGGATTACCTACAACTTAACGACAACGGTGTGACCTCCTTGGCTGCAGTATGGGACGCGCTCAAAGCGGTCCTACGCGGGGAGTTCATGGCCATCTCCTCTGCTGATGCACGCAGACGGAAAGAGGTTCGCTTAGCTCTTGAACAGGAGGTGGCAGAACTAGAGGCGATACACAAGCGTACCGGGGCCCCTCGGGTATGGCGCGAGATGGAAAAGAAACAAACCCTCCTTAAACGTCTAGACCTCGATAGGGCCGAATACGCCCTTATTCGCCTACGGCACAAGTTCTATCTGGGAGGTGACAAATGCGGGAAGGTGCTAGAACAAAAGCTGCATGCCAGGGCGGTGGCAGGGTCCATCCCTTTCCTCAGAAGCTCTACGGGAGAGGAACTCCATCTGAATTCCCAGATTGTCGAAGAATTTCGATGTTTCTATCACACCCTCTATAGCCCGATCATCAGGACATCCTTGAGGCCCGGGACTACCTAGCGACTAGCAAATTCACCCGTCTCCCGAAGGCGGAAGCAGACCCTCTCGAAAATCCTATTCGATTGGAAGAGGTTATCTCCGCCATTGCTAAACTGAAGCTAGATAAATCGCCTGGCCCCGACGGCTACCCAGCCCTCTTCTATAAAACGTTCTGTCACAAACTGGCCCCCCCCTCCTCACTCGTCTATTCAACTCCTTCCAAGATAGTGGGGCGATGACGGACTCGATGGGAGAGGCAGCGATCTCTGTTCTCCTTAAGCCTAATAAGGACCCCAGCCATTGTGGCTGGAACCGCCCAATTTCGCTACTCAACATCGACGCGAAACTGTTCACGGGCATCCTTGCAGCACGGCTGAATCCTCTCATGGCTGGTCTCATCGATCCTAACCAAGCAGGATTCATCCCCATGCGGCAGGGAAGCGACAACACCAAGCGCCTCCTACACCTCATTGACAGTGTTCACCGCTCTCAGGTGGACGCAGTGCTCTTTTCGGTCGACGCGGAGAAGGCGTTCAACAGAGTGTGCTGGCCATACCTGTTTGACGTCCTCCGAGGCATCGGGTTTGGTCCCCGTTCTCTCACTTGGATACAGTGCATATACCAGGCCCCTCGGACGTTTGTTCGGGTCAACGGGGTCTCCTCATCTCCTCTTAAAATTGCTCGGGGCACTAGACAAGGGTGCCCCCTTTCGCCCCTTTTATTTGCCCTTTACATGGAACCCCTCGCACAGAAAATCCGGGACCATCCGGGCATTCAGGGCCTCAAATTCGGGGGTGACTATCACAAGGTCAGCCTGTATGCCGATGATATCATCCTCTCCCTCGCACAACCACTTACCTTCCTTCCCGCACTGGTAGACGAACTCGAGGCTTTTGGCCGGATATCGGGCTTTAAAGTGAACCTTACCAAGTCTCAGTTCCTTAACCTGTCCCTACCACAAATACAGGTTGAGGCCCTCCAACGGTCTCTCCCCTTGCACTGGTCCCGTGACCCTGTTCCCTACCTGGGCATCCTCCTGACCCCCGCACTCCCACGCACGCTGGAAGTGAATTATACGGCTCTAGTAGCACAGACGCGAAGAGCCCTGGATGGGTGGGCTAAACACACGCTATCGTGGTTCGGGCGCATTGCGGCGGTTAAGATGACGCTACTGCCACGCATTTTGTATTTATTCCAGACTCTCCCATTAACTCCGCCACCTGGCGCCGTGCGGTCACTGCAGTTGGCTTTAAATAATTTCATTTGGGGTAATAAGAAGGCGCGCCTCTCGGTGGCACAACTTTCGCGCTCCAGGGACGACGGTGGGGTGAGGCTACCTCTCATTCATAGATATTTGCAGGCTGCGCATCTGCGTTATGTGCTGGAATGGAATCGCCCATTGTGGGAGAAGCACTGGACCGTCATGGACCAAGCGGTAGCGTGTGCGAATATCTGGCAAGAAATCTGGCTTCCCCGCCGCCTCCGCTCTTGGGACCTTTATTCGTGCCCGGTTACGGCAGCCACCATGAGGGTTTGGGATAAGGTAGCACTCGCGAAAGGCCTCACTACATTCCCCTCCCCGATGACGCCCCTAGTAGAAAACCTTGGACTCCCCCCCGGGTGTAAAGTCCTCGGTCGCCCAGAGATGGAGAGAAGCGGGCTGCAAGCGCCTGGGCCACCTTTTTGATCTCAAGGGCATCATTCCATTTAGCCAAGTGCGCCTGGATCTTGACCTCCCCCGCTCAGATGAATATTATTATTTACAACTGCGACATTGGGCCACCTCTCGGGCCTACCTTCCACAGGCCTCACATAAACTTACCCCTTTTGAACAATGGGTAGCAAAGAAAGAGGACGACAAACACCTCATAACGGAATTTTATGTGCTCCTTACTCAAAACCAGAAAGGGGCTCGCACTCGTGCACAACTCAGGTGGGAGGTGGAGCTAGGTAGGGTCCTCACAGACAAGGAATGGGATAACATTCATTATAGAGTACACCACACAGCATATAACACAGCTGGGACTGAATCCGTGTTTAAAGTTGCGACCTATTGGTATCTCACCCCTGCTAGGATCCACCAATGGAACAAAAACCACACCGAAGAATGCTGGCGTGGCTGTGGGATGTCAGGTTCCCTTGCGCACCTATTATGGCATTGCCCGAGGCTGGAGCGATTCTGGGAATTGGTTCTCAATGATATTGATGCGGCTTTTGACACTGAGATACCCCGCTTCCCAGCCTACACACTTTTAGGGCTATCAAACCCCCTTACCTTCCCTCTGTGGTCGCTTCGCGGCAGGCAAATGGCATTGGCTCGCCTTGCAGAGCGTCAGGCGATCCTACTACACTGGGGCACTACGACGGTTCCGGATCACTCGGCATGGCTCCATAGGCTTTGGATGACCTTGGCAACGGAACGGCTCTCACTAATCCAAACTCAGAAAGGTGAGAAATATGCTGAACTCTGGGCTCCATTCATTGCATTGCTATCGAAGGATCTCCGTGAGGTCACTTGCCCCAAACTTCTGCAAGTTCTGCATTTGATACCTCCATCAACTGATTGCGCTGGCCCTATGTGCCGGGAGCGGGAGCGGGTGGGCTAGTGGAGTAAGGTTCCTCTACAGCTCTTGACACTTAGATACGGAATCCCCCCTTTTCTTTTTTATTTTCCTGTTAAGGGGAGTGGGTGGGCGGGAGGGAGGGGGTCTTTTTTTCTTCCCATTGTTGTTTCCCTCTCTGGGTTGACTTTTGTTCTGGGCCACTCTGACTCTCTGAAGACACAGGCCGCCTGGACTTATTAGCCTTGATTCTACTTGACGCCTGCCTCCGGGATGTTGGCCATATTACAGCGCCTCTTGTACACCCTTGAAAGCACTGTTTGTAGCCGCCGGCCCATGTGGTTGCAGGCAGAAGGCTGTGTGCAACTAATGAGTCACCTTTCAAAATGTCTAATAAAATAGATTTGTTCCATAAAAATATGATGGGTCCCTGTTGAATTTTGGGCCACTTTCTGTTGCGGGCACTAGGCCTACTCACACAACTAAGGTACCATTTGTATTGGGAGACTTGGGGAAACACAGAATAGTAGAAAAAGGGTTATTACCAATTGACTTTCTATGCATTTCTGCCTTCCAAACATAAGACAATGTGTAAAAAATAAGCCATTTTGAAAAATGTCCTTTAATTCAAATGCTAGTACGAGTACCCATAATTTCAGAGATGTGCAAATACCCACTGCTTATAAACTCTATATTTTGTTCTCATTTAGGAAATTCATAGGTTTCCTTGATACCTATTTTACACTCTTTATATTTTACCAAATGAATTGCTATATACTCGGTACACAATGAAAAAACATTGCAAGGCGCAGCTCAGTTATTGGCTCTGGGTAACTCTGGTTTTTGTTGAACCTACAAGACCTATATATGCCTACAACCAGACATATCCAGCAGACATAACGGTATATTGCTTTCAAACATCTGCCATACTTACAAGAAATTACAGATGAAAACGTTGGCACAAGTGGCTGTTTTTTTCAATTCAATATTTTTTTATTTCAACAGTTTGGGGCCTGATTACAATGGCTGAGGGACCGCCACTGTCAGGCCATCGGTGGCCATCCCACTGCCATCGGACCCTGCAGGGCCGCACGCCGCATTACAATGGAGGATGGAGGGGTGGTGGAAAGGCCGACCGCCACGCATCTGTCAGGTTCAAGGAGCCCGTCGGAGGGATTGCAATCCCTACAATAGTGGGGGTGCCTGCTCAGGCACCGCCGTAGGGATTACATTGTCCCTTTCCACCAGCCGTTTCATGGTGATTAACCCGCCATGAAAAGGCAGAGGGAAAGTGACCCCTCCGGTATGGGGTCGCCCCCCCTAAACATCCCTGCACCGTAACCACTCGGTGCAGGGATGTTCACAAACATGCCTCTTAGCATTGATGCTTGTGCTGCAGCCCTTTTTTGGGCTGCAGCACAAGCCTCAATGCTGAGAGGCATGTTTCCGACTGTCTCCACAGCGGTCGGATCGTAATTTCCCTGGCGGGACCTGCCGACTCCCTGTCAGCCTGTCCCATTTTCGACAGGATGGCAGTCGGACGCTTGTCCGACAACCATCATAATCAGGCCCTTAGTTTCTATAAGAAAACGATGACGGATCTACACAAATGACCCCTCGCTAAATTCAGACTTTTAGGCTCATTTCAGTTTTACTTTCTATGTGCTCAGGGGGCTATCTCAGCCCCCTGAGCACATAGAAAGACGGGTGAGGTATCATTGGGAAGGGGAGAATCTCCCCTTTCCAATGGTACCCCTTGCCAGTGGATCTCTGCTTGGGGATTACCCCAGGAGGGCAATCCCCAAGCAGGGATCCACCCACTAGACACCAGGGAGGGGGGAGCGACCCCTTGGGCAAGGGCCTTTGCTCCCCCCAAACAAATTGGGCATATTCAGTCTTTCTGCCCCCCCGAGGGGCAGAAAGTCCACTAGACGCCAGGGATTTTTTTGTTGCCATTTTTAATTAGGGTGGGGGCTGCCCAAAATGGGCACGCCAATGCCCCCACCCCCCTGCCAAAATGACAGCCTTTCTGCCCCCCCTGGGGGGCAGATGGGGGCAGGAGCCCCCAATCTGCCCCTGGGGGGCAAAAAGCCCACTAGACGCCAGGGATTTTTTTTGGGGCAATTTGTTTTAGGATGGGGGCTGCCCAAAATGGGCATGCCACTGCCCCCACCCCCCCGCAACAATTACAGTCTTTCTGCCCCCCCTGTGGGGCAGATGGGGACAGTAGCCCCCAGCCCACTAGATGCCAGGGATTTTTTTGTTGGCATTTTTAATTAGGGTGGGGGCTGCCCAAAACAGGCATGCCAATGCCCCCACCCCACTGTCAAAATTACAGCCTTTCTGCCCCCCCCTGTGGGGCAGATGGGGGCAGTAGCCCCTAATCTGCCCCCCGGGGGGCAAAAAGCCCACTAGATGCCAGGGATTTTTTTGGGGCAATTTGTATTAGAGTGGGGGCTGCCTAAAACGGGCATGCCAATGCCCCCACTCCCACCCTGCAACAATTACAGTCTTTCTGCCCCCCTAGGGGGGCAGAAAGCCCACTAGAACCCAGGGACATTTTGGGCAAGTACAATTGGGTGTGGGGGCTGCCCAAAACGGGCATGCCAATGCCCCCACCCCCGCAAAAATTACAGCCTTTCTGCTCCCAGGGGGGCAGTAGCCCCCAATCTGCCCCCCCCGGGGGGCAAAAAGCCCACTAGATGCCAGGGATTTTTTTTGGGGCAATTTGTATTAGAGTGGGGGCTGCCCAAAACGGGCATGCCAATGCCCCCACTCCCACCCTGCAACAATTACAGTCTTTCTGCCCCCCCGGGGGGGCAGAAAGCCCACTAGAACCCAGGGACTTTTTTGGGCAAGTACAATTGGGTGTGGGGGCTGGCCAAAACGGCAATGCCAATGCCCCCACCCCCTCCCGCAAATATTACAGTCTTTCTGCCCCCCCAGGAGGGTGATCCCCAAGCAGGGATCCACCCACTAGACACCAGGGAGGGGGGAGCGGCCCCTTGGGCAAGGGCCTTTGCTCCCCCGAAACAAATTGGGCATATTCAGTCTTTCTGCCCCCCCTAGGGGGGCAGAAAGTCCACTAGACACCAGGGATTTTTTTGTTGCCATTTTTAATTAGGGTGGGGGCTGCCCAAAATGGACACGCCAATGCCCCCCCCCCTCTGCCAAAATGACAGCCTTTCTGCCCGCCCCCCCCCCGGAGGGTAAAAAGCCCACTAGACGCCAGGAATTGTTTTGGGGCAATTTGTTTTAGGGTGGGGGCTGCCCAAAACGGGCATGCCACTGCCTCCACCCCCCCCCCTGCAACAATTAGTCTTTCTGCCACCCCTGTGGGGCAGATGGGGCAGTAGCCCCCAATCTGCCTCCCCGGGGGGGGGGGGAAAGCCTACTAGATGCCAGGGATTTTTTTGGGGCAATTTGTATTAGAGTGGGGGCTGCCCAAAACGGGCATGCCAATGCCCCCACTCCTCCCTGCAACAATTACAGTCTTTCTGCCCCCCCCCTGGGAGGCAGATGGGGGCAGTAGCCCCCAATCTGCCAACCAAGGGGGGCAGACAGCCCACTAGAACCCAGGGATTTTTTTTTTATTCATGTAGGGGTGGGGGCTGCCCAAAATGGGCATGACAATCCCCCACCAGAGTAATTCCAGTCTTTATGGGGGCAGTGGCCCCTGATCTTCCCCCCGGGGGGGCAGAAAGCCCACTAGGCGCCAGCGATTACGCTGGCTTTTTTTATGCATGGGGGTGGGGGCTGCCCAGAATGGGCATACCAATGCCCCCACCCTCCTAAAAAAAGCCACAGTCTTTCTGCTCCCCTTGGGGGCATATCGGGGCAAACCCCCCCACTCCCCAAATCCTCCCCAGGGCGGCAGAAAGCCCACTAGGCACAGACTTGTTTTTAGCAATGTGCCTACCTGTGGACTTTGGGCCCTAGCGCAGCCAGCACATAGGGAAACGTAGCAAACCTGCACATTTTTGAAAACTAGACGCCAAGGGGAATCCAGGATGGGGTGACTTGTGTGCCTCTCACCAGGTTCTGTTACCCAGAATCCTTTGCAAACCTCAAACTTAGTTAAAAAAAAACCAAAATTTTCCTCACATTTCTGTGATGGAAAGTTCTGGGATCTGCGTGGATCCACAGAATTCCACCCACCCTGCATTCCTCAAAGTCTTCGGAGAAAAATGGTACCTCACTTGTGTGGGTAGGCCTTCTGCCCGCAACAGGAAACGGCCGAAAACGCAACGTGGACACACCACATTTTCTCAGTGAAAACTGACCCTTTTTTTGCAAAGTGCCTAGCTGTAGATTTTGAACCCTAGCTCTGCCGGCACCCAGGGAAACCCAGCAAACCTATACATTTTTGAAAACTAGACACCCAGGGGAATACAGGATGGGGTGACTTGTCTGGCTCTCACCAGGTTCTGTTACCCAGAATCCCTTGCAAACCTCAAACTTTGTCAAAAAAGACCCACATTTTCCTCACATTTTTGTGGTGGAAAGTTCTGGAATCTGCGAGGATCCACAAAATTCCACCTACCACACATTCCACAAAGTCTTCCGAGAAAAATGGTAGCTCACTTGTGTGGGTAGACCTAGTGCCCGCGACAGGAAACGGCCCAAAACGCAACGTGGACACACCACATTTTACAGTGAAAACTGACACTATTTTGCAAAGTACCTAGCTGTAGATTTTGAACCCTAGCTCTGCCGGTACCCAGGGAAACCTAGAAAACGTATACATTTTTGAAAACTAGATACCCAGGGGAATCCAGGATGGGGTGACTTGTCTGGCTCTCACCAGGTTCTGTTACCCAGAATCCCTTGCAAACCTCAAAATTTGTCAAAACAAACACATTTTCCTCACATTTCTGTGGTGGAAAGTTCTGGAATCTGCGTGGATCCACAAAATTCCACCCACCCCGCATTCCCCAAAGTCTTCCGAGAAAAATGGTATCTCACTTGTGTGGGTAGGCCTAGTGCCCGCGACAGGAAACGGCCCAAAACGCAACGTGGACACACCACATTTTCACAGTGAAAATGGACCCTTTTTTTGCAAAGTGCCTAGCTGTAGATTATGAACCCTAGCTCTGCCGGCACCTAGGGAAACCTAGCAAACCTATACATTTTTGAAAACTAGACACCCAGGGGAATCCAGGATGGGGTGACTTGTCTGGCTCTCACCAGGTTCTGTTACCCAGAATCCCTTGCAAACCTCAAACTTTGTAAAAAAAAAATACATTTTCCTCACATTTCTGTGGTGGAAAGTTCTGGAATCTGTGTGGATCCACAAAATTCCACCTACCCCGCATTCCCCACAGTCTTCCGAGAAAAACGGTACCTCACTTGTGTGGGTGGGTCAAGTACCCACGACAGGCAAGGGCCCAAAACCTATTGAGGCAACTTCAAAATTACCCATCACAAAACAACCTGGTTTTGCAAGGGGGTCCCATGAGTTTTTGGCCCCGGGCTCGGCGGCCATCTAGGGAAACCTACCAAACCCACACATTTCTGAAAACTAGACACCCGGGGGAGTCCAGCAAGGTATGGCTTGCGTGGGTCCCCCAACATTTCCCTACCCAGAATCCCCAGCAAACCTCAAATTTATCTGAAAAAAATCACTTTTTTCTCAAATTTCTGTTTGGGAAAGTTGTAGGATCACCGGGCTGACACAAATTTCCTACCACCCAGCGTTCCCCCAGGTCTCCTTATAAAAATGGTACCTCACTTGGAGATCCTTTACACGTTGAATGAAAAGTAGCACAAAGTCCTTTCTCCTTTCTTTGGCAGTCAGGCAACCACTGCAGGCCAATCCCCCAAACAGCACTCAGCATAGGGATAGTCTCCTCCTGCAGTCTCTCTCTTTGGTTCCTCTCCTCAGCAAAGGTTCTTCTTGTTTCCCAAAGTGATCTAAAGTTCTGGGGTTTGGGTCCCCTCTTTTATACTCATTTTCCCTTTGTTCTCTGAAGGCAGAGAGGCCTTTGCCTAGTCCAAACCAGTTCTGGTCAGTCCTGGAGCACTTTGTTGACAAGACTCCTTCTTTCCTTTCACAGTGTAGGCCAGGGACATCAAACGCACCAGGAGGTGGAGCCAGCATTGTGGAAGGAAGGCACATCCCTATTCAGGTCCCAGGTGCAACTCCTCCCACCCATCTACATGCAGATCTCTCTATTCAGCCCTGGGCTGACTCACCCTGTCTCCTGGAATCCCCCAGCCCCTGTCACTCACAAACCAGACATGGAATACACAACCTAGCAGAGGCAGACTTGGATAGTTAGGCAAGAAAATACCTACTTTCTAAAAGTGGTATTTTCAAACACAGAATGTTAAAACCAACTTCACTAAAATATGTATTTTATCATTCTGAGTTCAGGCATACTAAATTCGTTTTTCTACCATGTTCCCTGGGTCAGTTAGGATTATAAGATGTAATAATCAAACTGCCCATTCTGGCCTATGGGGAACAGGTAGCCTTGCAATAGTGAAAAACGAAAATGGCTGTAATTCACTATTAGGACATGCCACACACATCAGGGCATGTCCTACCTTTTACCTACAATGCACCCTGCCCTTGGGCCTACCATAGGGGTGACTAATATGCAGAAAAGGGAAGGTTTAGGGACTGGCAAGTGGGTGCACTTGCCCAGTCAACATGGCAGTACCAGACTGCACACAGGCTCTGCAATGGCAGACCTGAGACACACTTTTACAGGATGCTTCTGTGGGTGGCACAACCAGTGCTGCAAGCCCACCAGCAGTATTTGGTTTACAAGCCCTGGGCACACTCAGTGCACTGTACTAGGGTCTGACAAGTAAACCAAACCAACCAATCATGGAATCACTAATCCATACATCAATTTATAAAGAGAGCATATGCACTTTAGCACTGATCAGCAGTGTTAAAGTGCCCAGAGTCATAAAACCAACAAAAACAGGTCAGACAAAGTACAGGAGGAAGGCGAAAAGTTCAGGGATGACCCTGCAAAAAAGGGCCAAGTCCAACACAACCCCCTTCCAGCCAAAACGCAGGGTAGACCAATCACTACCTTGATGGGCTTCCCTGCTTTGGGCGATAGAACCTGGACCCTGACCCGCAACAGCAGGGGCATATTCCAGTTCTACGCCAATCTGAACCTATTTGGATCCCTCGGTCAATACTCTCAGGGCCCACCAAGCTAACCCATGG
This sequence comes from Calotriton arnoldi, assembly GCA_963921515.1. NCBI lineage: Eukaryota > Metazoa > Chordata > Amphibia > Caudata > Salamandridae > Calotriton > Calotriton arnoldi. Next base: position 573,229 of record CAWUFW010008212.1, read on the forward strand.
GGAACCCTTCTCTTCACCTGTGGACACCATCTGTGCAGCACCTAGCCTTAGCTTGCTCACAGGTGTGTCCCAACAGACAGACAGTAAGCTCATGGCCAACACAGAGGTGTGGCCCAGTCCACCCCTGGGGTGCGACTCCTGTCCCCCCCCAGGGAACACCCTGTCCACCAGGACAGCAAGCCACAGTGGTCACTGACAGCTGTCAGTGATGAGACCCAGGCCTTATGCCTCTTAGGGCTCTCAAACCTCTGTGGCTTCAGAGAGAGCGGGGGGCAGTAGCCCCAGGTGCTTGGCACCCTTTGTCCACTCTCCCTCCTGTCAGGTCAGGTATGACATCCTGACACTGACCTACCAGCCCTGGGCCTGTACCCGGCGGCTGGACGGGAGACTGGGGTGGGCTTTCCCACACCCGGTCCTCCTCCTCCTTGTTGGGGCTCTGTACCCTCCCACCTGGAGTGGTACCCCCTTCCAGAATTGCCAGGGCACCTGTGGCAGGTGTCCTGCTCAATGCGCCCACCAGTTCAGGGGTTCTATCCTGCAACTGGGCGTCCAGGTCAGGGGAGACATCCCGAACCTGGCCCTCCAACCTAGGGTCTAAACTCTCAAGTTGAACAGGGGTCAGAGGCGAGGACTCCCCTCCCTCTGCACCCCCTTCCAGAGTACTGCCCCCAGAAGACAAACCGGTCAGGACACTGTTTACAGTTGTCCCACCCTCCAGGTCAGACAACGCCTGAACCTGGCTTCCCAACCCAGGGACTAAACCCTGCAGCTGAGCACCCGCCTGGCGCACCAGGACTTCCTTGGGAGCACGCATGCCCCCCCTGAGGGTGACACATAACTCATGTGTCGTGTGACAGTCTGCCTGGCGCAGATCTCCCGACCCCTGTCCCTCTGACAGTGCGTGAAGATCCCCCAGGACAGAAGTGGTGTCACCATGGTCCTTCACCGGTGACTCAGCCCTTCTGGCTGTCCCCTGACCCACTGGTTCTTCCACTGGGGACTCTTTCCCCCTCTCACCCCTCACTCTGGACTTCTGCACCCTCCCCTTAGGAGTGGCACTGCCAGACACCATAACTGATGGAGGCCTGCTTACAGACACTCCCAGTTCACTAGACACTAGGGGATCCCCCTAAACGGGCGGCCCATCAGGACAGCCTAGGCTCCCTACCTGGTGTTCCCTTAAAGAACCATCCAGGCCCTGAGACTGGGTTTCCGGCACCTTGGGACACGCAGCCCCACACTCACTCCTTCTCCACTGAGACAGGACGCGAGTCCCTACACCCCTCCCACTACCCTGGGACCTAGCTGGGCTACTCTGAACCTCTTCCCCCACCTTACTTGGTTGGGAGAAGCCTGAGCCACCTTCTTTCGGATCACCCCCAGATACCTCTTCAGACCCTCTGATACGCAGCCAGAGGTCTGCCTCCTTGGTGAGCTCCCTGGGGTCAGAGAACTCACTCTCCAACAAGTGTTGGCATAGCTCTGGAAAACAGGGACTTACAATATGCTCTCCCAAAATTGGATCACACAGACCCACCAAACTATCCTTCACCTCACCATCCAGTGCCTTGCACACGTACCCCACACCACTCTCTTGAGACTGGCAAGACAGTATCTGACTGTCTCTGTCACTCAACCCACACTCTTCTGGGCGGTCTCCACACTCACACACCAGGACTTCAACCATGGGGGAACCCCTCTCCCTGCACCTCTCATCTAGAGCCAGTAGAGTGTCCCTCCCACCACTAGGACTATGAACCCCTGTGCCAGTTCCCCAATCCACCTCAGGGACACTGCGCACCACTGGAGCTACCTCATATCCTTGAACCTCCTGGTGTATATTAACCCCCTCCTTCAAGTCAGGCGCCACATCTCTGGGTGTGTGTATTGCTCCCTCAGCACTATCTAATTCAATTTTGCTGCCACCATCTGAGCTGGACTCCACCTCCAACTCAGCCAAGCTCACTTCTTGAGCTTCACACATTTCTTTTTCAGCTAAGGCTCGCTCTATCTCCTCGCACTCCCGGTCTAGCTGCCTCAACCTCCGGTCACGAGCACGAATCCGATTCCTCTCTTCACGAGCCAATCTTTCCCAAAATGTTTCCTCCTCAGGGCCACTGCCCTCTTGGTATTCTGGCTGGGGATTCTCCCCCTCAGATTCCTCCTCAGAGTCATCTGCTAGTGTTGCTTCCCAGCGTAGCACCTCATAGCTATGCAGGGCTGCCTCAAGATCCTGCCTTGTGGATCTCCTCTTCACAGGTAGCCCCCTCTCATTGCAAAACACTTTCAGTTCCTTTATCTTGTAGATGCACAGGTGCCAAAAGTTGACTTCCATTTTGACAAGGCCCAACAGGTGCAACAACTAACCAGAGTTTCAAAAACCAAAGCCCAATGGAAACAGGGAAAAATAGTATGTGGTTGCGTTTGGTCTGCACTCACTAGTAGTGTACACCAATTACTGTACATGAGTCACAAATGCAAGTCCAGAATACTCACCACTGACCACAAATGTTAGATTTGGGGGTCTCTAGTTGGCAGAGGTAGGTACCTTTGACCAAATAGGGACCCTTGCGTCTAGTCAGGGTAAGGGGGTACACTCCTAAAGTAACCCCTGCTCACCCCCTTGGTAGCTTGGCACGAGCAGACAGGCTTATCTCAGAGGCAGTGTGTAAAGCATTTGTGAACACATACAGTAACCCAGTGACAACACTACAGATGGACACCACACAAGTTGTAGTATAAAAATAAGTATTTTTATATAAACTTAACACAAGACCACAAACGACAAAAATCCACAATACTGTACTTTAAACACGGTAGAAATAGCTTAGTTCTCTTTTGATGTAAAATGTGACACTTTGAGTTCAATGTACCTTTGGATGCGTAACGCTATACAACGAAAGTGTTGCAGGGAAGGTAATGCATCAGTTCCTTACACGCAAGAACGGTGATGCGTCGGGTCCCTACTTCTGCGTAGGGGATGCGTTGGTTCTTCTCCGCGTGGGGAGGTGATGCGTCGGTTTCTTACTGCGCTTCCGTGGCGATGCGACCAGCAGCGCCGTGATGCGATGAAGATCCGGTGCAATGAAACAAAGATGGCGTCTTCTTCTTGGTGCGACAGGATACTTGCACGCCCGACGGCCGTGCGGCGACTCAACGATTCTTCTGAGCCGCGACAGGCCCTGCGACACGCTTCCCGGTGATGCGGCGGCATCTGATGCGACGTCGATCCTCTTCTCCGGCGATGCGAGGCGCTTCGGCGATGCGATGCGACAGCTGCAGCGGCGACACCCTTCTTCAGCGATGCGACGACAGTGGCTGCGGCGGCGACACGCTTCTCCGATGATGCGGCGGCATCTGATGCGACGTCGATCCTCTTCTCCGGCGATGCGAGGCGCTTCTGCATTGCGAAGCGACAGCGGCTGCGGCGGCGACACGCTTCTTCTTCGTGAGTCGCGCTTACAGCTCCTTGCGACACGCAGTCCCTCAGAAGGCCCAACACAACAGCAGGCACTTCAAAAGAACTCTTGGGGAGCTGGTGGGTGAAGTCGGTTGTCCCTGAGACTTCAGCAGGAGGCAAGCTCTCTCTCAAGCCCTTGGAGATCCTTTACAAGTTGAATGAAAAGTAGCACAAAGTCCTTTCTCCTTTCTTTGGCAGTCAGGCAACCACTGCAGGCCAATCCCCCAAACAGCACTCAGCATAGGGATAGTCTCCTCCTGCAGTCTCTCTCTCTGGTTCCTCTCCTCAGCAAAGGTTCTTCTTGTTTCCCAAAGTGATCTAAAGTTCTGGGGTTTGGGTCCCCTCTTTTATACTCATTTTCCCTTTGTTCTCTGAAGGCAGAGAGGCCTTTGCCTAGTCCAAACCAGTTCTGGTCAGTCCTGGAGCACTTTGTTGACAAGACTCCTTCTTTCCTTTCACAGTGTAGGCCAGGGACATTAGACGCACCACAGGAGGTGGAGCCAGCATTGTGGAGGGAAGGCACAGCCCTATTCAGGTCCCAGGTGCAACTCCTCCCATCCATCTACATGCAGATCTCTCTATTCAGCCCTGGGCTGACTCACCCTGTCTCCTGGAATCCCCCAGCCCCTGTCACTCACAAACCAGACATGGAATACACAACCTAACAGAGGCAGGCTTGGATAGTTAGGCAAGAAAATACCTACTTTCTAAAAGTGGTATTTTCAAACACAGAATGTTAAAACCAACTTCACTAAAAGATGTATTTTATCATTCTGAGTTCAGGCATACTAAATTCGTTTTTCTACCATGTTCCATGGGTCAGTTAGGATTATAAGATGTAATAATCAAATCAAACTGCCCATTCTGGCCTATGGAGAACAGGTAGCCTTGCAATAGTGAAAAACGAAAATGGCTGTAATTCACTATTAGGACATGCCACACACATCAGGGCATGTCCTACCTTTTACCTACAAAGCACCCTGCCCTTGGGCCTACCATAGGGGTGACTAATATGCAGAAAAGGGAAAGTTTAGGGACTGGCAAGTGGGTGCACTTGCCCAGTCAACATGGCAGTACCAGACTGCACACAGGCTCTGCAATGGCAGACCTGAGACACACTTTTACAGGCTGGTTCTGTGGGTGGCACAACCAGTGCTGCAAGCCCACCAGCAGTATTTGGTTTACAAGCCCTGGGCACACTCAGTGCACTGTACTAGGGTCTGACAAGTAAACCAAACCAACCAATCATGGAATCACTAATCCATACATCAATTTATAAAGAGAGCATATGCACTTTAGCACTGATCAGCAGTGTTAAAGTGCCCAGAGTCATAAAACCAACAAAAACAGGTCAGAAAAAGTACAGGAGGAAGGCGAAAAGTTCAGGGATGTCCCTGCAAAAAAGGGCCAAGTCCAACAGGGCCGTTTCCTGTCGTGGGCCCTAGGCCTACCCACACAAGTGAGGTACCATTTTTCTTGGAAGACTTTGGGGAATGCGGGGTGGGTGGAATTTTGTGGATCCACGCAGATTCCAGAACTTTCCACCACAGAAATGTGAGGAAAATGTGTGTTTTTTTAAACAAATTTTTAGGTTTGCAAGGGATTCTGGTGAGAGCCAGTCAAGTCACCCTATCCTGGATTCCCCTGGGTATCTAGTTTTCAAAAATGGATAGGTTTGCTAGGTTTCCCTAGGTGCCAGCAGAGCTAAGGTTCAAAATCTACAGCTAGGCACTTTGCAAAAAAAGGGTCAGTTTTCAGTGTAAAAATAAAGTGTGTCCACGTTGCGTTTTGAGCCATTTCCTGTCGCGCGCACTAGGTACCATTTTTATCGGGAGACTTAGGGTAACACAGAATTGTAGAGCAACTGTTATTACCTATTGAATTTTGATGCATTTCTGCCTTCCAAATGAAAGACAATGTGTAAAAAAGAAGTCATTTTGAAAAATGACCTATTATTCTGATGCTAGTATGGGTACTCACAATTTCGGAAATGTGCAAATATCTACTGTTTCTAAACTCTATATTTTGTTCCAATTTCAGAAATACATAGGTGTCTTTCATACCGATTTTTCCATGTATATATTTTCCCAAATAAATTGCTATATACCCGGTACATAATAAAAAACCATTGCAAGACGCTGCTCAGTTATTGGCTCTGGGTTCGTCGGGTTCCTGGTGAACCTACAAGTCCTATATATCCCCACAACCAGAAGGGTCCAGCGGATGTAACGGTATATTGCTTTCAAACAGCTGTTATAATTAGAAGAAGTTACAGGTGAAAACGTTGACATAAATGGCTGTTTTTTTCAACTAATTTTCAATTTTTCCTATATTCAACTGTTAGTTTCTATAAAGAAACCTTGAAGGATCTACACAAATGACCCCTTTCTGAATTCAGAATTTTGTCTACATTTCTAAAATGTATAGCTTTCCAGGATCCATTATTGCTTTCATACCCATTTCTACCATTAACTGGAAGGAGGTTGAAAGGACAAAAAATAGCAAAAATAGACTATGTCCCAGAAACATGCCAAATCTGTGTAAAAATTTTGGTTTTCTGACAAAAGTCTGCTTGTCCCTGAAAGCTGGGAAGATGGTGATTTCAGCACCACAACCCCTTTGTTGATACCATTTGCAGGGAAAAAACCAGACGCTTTAATCTGTAGCCCTTTTTTCCCATTTTTCAAAAAAAAAAAATAATTTAGCTGTATTTTGGCTAATGTTTGGGTCCCTCCAGGGGAATCCTCAAACCCTGGGTACCTTTAGAATTCCCATGATGTTGGAAGAAAAGGACGCAAATTTGGCATGGATACCTTATGTGGTCAAAAAGTTACAGGGACCTAAGCGCGAACTACCCCAAATAGCCAAAAAAAGGCTTTACAGGGGGGAAAAGGCCTAGCAGTGAAGGGGTTAAGATGTCTACATCCTAATGGAGATCACAGAATGTGCTCCTGAATGTACATATATGCAGCATAGGTGAATTTGCTGCCTCTAGCCGTTTCTACCTCAGGTACCCTGTTAGGTCATAATGTCTGCTGCCAGAGATCCCCACTGAAGAGAAATGTACAACCATCATGCACTCTAAGCAAAGGTCCTCACCTGCTCTTCCTGCTCTCTTCCTGGAAGCTGGCTGTAACCTTCTTCTACACTGCAATCAGGGTCGATGAGCTCTGGATACCTGCAGCAGACAAACATGCAAAAACCATTTAAGCGCTGAGCTGTTGCCTCCATAGAGCATCCAACGCATTTTTGCATAGATTGAGCTGGTTCACAACTTCTGGGAAAATGTAAAACATTAAAATCTAAGTGTTCTACCGATCATAACTTCTATGACACCAATAGATAAACATGAAAGGCGCTGCAAGACAGGGTGATAAACTGATTTAGATGGCACCAAACTAGAAAGGTTCAGACAGCTAAGTTTAAGAGGCACAGTGCTGTCAGTCTCTTTATTGAATCTGCAGCCTGACTTTCGAAAGTTTGAGCATCTTCTAACACTGTATAAAAACATCTCTTAACTGTTTCATGTCAAGAGTAGGTCAGGTTGGATTTTGATTTCTTAGTCTTTTCATATAGTTTATGGCTGCTGACAATTGCGCCCGATTTAAATTTGGCAATTAAACCTCCTTTTTATTTCAACATTGGAGCTTGGCATCTTTGCAAAGACCAATACCGGGTGGAGACAGCCTCTCCCTGGGGAAGTAGCTGAATGCATGAAAGCATACTCACTCTTGCATGGATCTCCCCTGATTCTCGCCTCTCACGTGGATGTAGTTATCTATGTTTCCGTAGAGATGCTCCTTCATCCGTATCTCTTCATTATTTCCAACATGCTGCTAAACAAAACACACAACCTTCTTATGCAAGACGAGAACACCCATCATATACAGTAGAAGAGTGTGGTAATTATAAACAATACACTGCAACAGAGTCATGAAACGTTGGAACAAAACCAAAAAAGTAATCAACCATTAAGGCAAAATTGTCCCGATAAATCAAGAAAGCATTTTTGATTACATCTATGGTTCACAGAACACTACTTTCACAACAGCTGGGAATACTCTTTGTCAAAGACGTAGGTCTGGCTTTCTGTTAGGGGAACTGCATGGTAATACTTGGGCGTATCTGTGTATGTTTCCTCCAGCTGTCCTATAACGAAAATCCCATAATGAGGATGTAGACAAGGCTACAGCAGTTTGGAAGTTTGGAGTATGGTCTCTTTGCTGAAGAGTTCCCTCAAAGAAAATTCTGAAGATGAAGCTTGCATTATAAATGGTGAATTTAACAGCATAGACAGAACAATATTGCATAGGAAATACATTTGGCATAGAGTCAGTATTGTTGTTCCATCTTCAAGAAAGTCATAAGTGTTTACTTTGTAAACACAAGAAGCTGTAAATTCAATCACATATTATCATGACAGCAAAGTATAACAAGTATATGAGTGTGGGTGATTAATATATAGCACTGTGAAGTTATAACAAGCTAATGCATCCAAACAGCATGCCCATCCTAGACAAAAATGCCATAGACCAGCAATCAAAATGCTATCATATTATGTAAAGTATTTCTTGTAAAATTTCAGGTGTTGCATGTTCTCCTAATAATTATATGAATAAAAAGGCACCATCACAAAATTATTTTACCATTATCATAAAAATACATATGGAAGGCAAATTTGAAAGGAAATTATCTGTCAAGTTCTTCTTTCCTAGCACACACACAACCTCCAATTTGCAGTCATGCAGTTTAGTGTTGAACCAGGTTATTGTGTCCTTAGTCGTCTACCTGCCATCCTCAGGTTGAAAGATATATAGAGGGGGTTTATGATAAGACTTGGTACTCTCTTCAGAAAATGATACAGATATTTCGCTAAGACACCCATTAGCAGCTTTCACTCAGTTGCAGAATAGTACTATTAAATCTGTGACATACTTCAGATTCAAAGGGCACACTCCATTCCATACTGCTGATCATCTGAAGGAGTACTTCTCTCAGTGGATTGTCGCTTACACCCCCTGTAGCCTCATATTTTTGCCTGTCATTGAACAGCTTCAAGGTAACTCCCATCGATACCTTCCTTCACAAGGTTTGGCTTCTGCCATGAGACTGACATGAGATTGATGTCAGTTTTTTCTGCCGCCTCAAATTAAAAAAAAGGAACTACTCAATTTAAATGGAACCCTGGGAGCCTGTGACCTGCCATGCACTTTGCTCCATACCTCCCTGTGTGCTAATGATGAATGTAGTAAAGTAGGAACTGCTTCTTATGGTTACCCCCACTTTTTGCTTGATGTCTCACTGTTTTTGACTAGTCTGACTGGGATCCTTCTAATCAGGACCCCAGTCTATCTGCTTTCTCCATTAAATTGACATACATGTACTTTGGTGCACTCCAGATTGGATACTGGGGTACCCTTATAAGTCCCTAGTATTTGGTACCCATGTACCCAGGACATAGGTACCCCAGATGCCTCCCATGGGCTGAAGCATGTATTATGCCACTCATGAGAGGCCATGCAAAATGGAACTCTAGGTCTGCTACAGCAGCCTGTGTAAGATGGTGCTTGCACCACTTACTTTAGATATAGGTTCACTATATCTATAGGTCACTACACTTAAAACGTATGTCACCCCTATAGCAGGCCTTATCAATCCTGAAGGCAGGGTGCTGGGTTTTTAGTGAGAGGGTGCCCCTGCATGAGCAGAGCCCCTTTGCAGCCTTCGGAGACCATTCTCCCGGGTTGTCTGTGACTCAGCCAGACATATAGGTAGAGGTGCATTATAACCTCGCTGTAAATGCTAACTCGAAAACGGCTGCATAGAAACATATCGTGTTTGGTATCAAACACCTTGGAATCATACCTCCACACCAGTAACTGGTGTGGGAGGTATAATTCCACCCTTCAAAAGCAAGCTTCGTGGGGTCACAGGTCTACCCGGTACCAGCCTTCTCGACCCGGACAGCCCAAAATGGATGCTGCCAGCCAGAGACACATTTCTGCCCTCCTGCTGCTGAGCCAAGCTCGAGCAGAGGAAGGCAGCACCATAGGCATCCTGTCACAGGGAGGTGTGACCACCTCCCAGAAAGGGTTTAGTGTATTGGGACTGGGTGGGTGCACTCTGAGAGTGCCTGAAAGTCTGCACTGGGGGCACATTTGGTGTCCCTGTGCATAGTCTAGCTCAAACCAGTTCTAGGAGCCGTTGGTCCCTCTGTCCTGCCCCTCCCCTAGGAGGGTCCCCTGAATCTGTCCAACCCTCTCTGGTGGGTATAAAATGGGTTACCTGGCTACAGGACATTGGATTTTACATGGACAAGATTCTACAAAGAAGAAACCACTAACCTTCGACCGTCTGGACACCTGGACTTCGCTGGACCTTGACTGGGCTTGACTTCGTCCCCCTTTCCGTCCGAAGCTTAGTTTGTGCCGGGACTCCATACAGGCTCCGTGCAGGACCTGTGGAGCACTTAAGACAACAGAAGAGTCCCCCTTGGAGTAAAGGAGTCACTCCCCTGCTTCGCAGGCACCTAAAAGCGCAACTGACAGGTAGCTGCTCCTGAGCTCCTGCAGACTCCGAATATTTCAGCAACACAGGAGGTGGGTTCCTGAAGGTCCCTGAGGTCAATCTGCCCTCTCACCAAGTTTGAGGCCAGTATCCCTCATAGGGGCAGGTTAACCCGAACCCCTGTGCACTGCATCCATTTGCAAGTACATATGCTTGTTGGAAATTTCCGAGCTTGTGCATTGGACTTTGTGTAGTCCTGACCCTGAGCAGTGTTTGCACCAAAGATCTCCAGCCTCCTCACACTGAGTGCTCCGTGGGCTGGTACTTTGCAATCTTGCTCGAGGTCCCCTCGCGACTCCTGGCCATCCGGCCTGTGGGTCCTCCTGAGGGTCATCTTGATTGTTCTTGGGCTTTCCTGGTTGCTCCACACGTGCCCTGACTCTCCATTGCTTGGAGAGTCCCCTGGATCTTGCTGGTCCACACCGTAACCTGTTTGACCTTCCTGCGTGCGTTGCTGTTGCCAAGGCTTGTTGGTGCTCTCGCCGGACACCGACCCCTCAGCACTCGACATCCTTCGTGGGACAGCTCACCTCCGGCTCCTGGTCATCCTCGACATCTCCTGGTCCTCGTGGCTGCAGAGTCAAGCATCCCTTCTTTGCACCTGAAGCACCCAACACCGGGGGTCATTCGTCTACCGAGCCCTTGGTCACTCTGACGTGACCCAGACTCTGTCCCCTCTGCTTTCAGGTTCCTTCCATCCAGAATCCAGGCTTGGATTCCACTGGACCCTTTTCACCTTCATGGCAGTAGCACTTCTTCCTTTCCTTCCATAGAGAACGACAAGAGTTTCCAACGCCACTTCAGACCTATGCACCCGGCTCCCCTGGGATAGGTAACTGATACTACGGTATCCACGGGTGGGGTGGCTCTTTAAACTCTTAAGTTCCGAAGGGTTGGCTCATAGTCCTCCGAGAAGGGTCCTTAAACTTTAACTTTGCAACCGTGACTTTCCCATAGAGTTGTACGGAGCACGCGGTCGTGTTTCCTCACTGCATCCGTCCTCCGTGGGTCTCCTGTGTCATCACCTTGGGTGGTTCCTTGGGATCCCAGAGATTCTACGTGCACTAGGCACTGTGTCTAGTCAAGTCATGATTGTTATACCACTATTTTAGTATATGGTTCGGTCTCCCCCTGGAGCCCGCTGTGTATTGTGCTACTTACAACTGTTCTATTGATCCAGTATTGTGTGCTTTGTGTTCTATCCTCGTGTAGATGATAGTAGAGAGTATTATATTAATAAATACATATTTTTATATAACTACTGTGTGGTTCGCCTTCAATTAGTCATTCAGGAGGTGATATTCTGGTAAAACAAGCTGCTTTACATTCCTTCAAGATTAAGCTTGAAGGCTGCTCTCCATAGCTACCACTAGGATAGCTTTCATAAAGGTTATCTTTGACCTCATACATCATAAGGGTCGTGTGGATTGGTACAGGGTGCCCACTTTAACCAGTGAACAGCATATACCAAGCCACCTTCTCACATTGGTGTGCAGCGGTTGGGATTCAAGCTTGCTATTGGTTTACCAGATAAATCTCATTCAGTGATTAACTGAAAATCACTAAAAGTATTAGGCACATATAATACAAGATTTGAATAAGTAAGTTCTACACCCTTTCTCCAACTCAAGAGAGTTTAGTCTCCACTAGGTTAGGTAGGTGCCTACACCACATAACACTAGTATGTCTTCTAGAGGAGAAACCAGTGGCTCTCTGCCAACTAGGTACAATGGCCTCTCATTCCAGGAATTGAAAGCCATGTGTGTTTCTAGGAAGTTGAGGACAGGGAGAAATGCAAACACCCAACGTCTCATTGAGGTGTTACTCTTAGATGATCTTAGAAAGACCCCAGGGTCTGATGAGGTAGAAAGAGTGGGTGGTGCAGGGAATGAGAAAAGGCCAGGAAGTGAAACCTTCTTTGACCTGGAATCAAACCCTGACCAGGGGGATCAAGATGGTTCCAACCTGGACAACATAGATCTTCCATTAGGTGGGGGAGAAGGCCACAGTGGCCCTTTCTTTACTCCACCAAGAAGAGTACAGAGTTTACCTAGGAGGTCCAGATCTCCCTCTGTAGAATCTCGACACTCAGGAACTTCTGTAGGGACTTCAATATCCAATAAGAGGGACTCCTCTTATGATAGACAGTGCCAATTTCTACAGCTTGAGAAAGTCAAGGTCAGGCTCAAGAAAGAGCAATTGGCCCTAGACAGGGAATCCCTAGAGCTCCAGAGGGCTACAAAGAGATTGGGACTAGAGTCCCATGGTGGCAGCAACAGTGTCCCTAGGGTTAAGGATTATACTTATGACCATAGGAACCTGGGCAAGATAGTCCCTCCCTACCAAGGTGGGGATGACATCCACAAATGGATAACTGCTTTGGAAAGGGCCTGTAAAGTACAGAGGGTCCCTCAAGAGCAGTGGGCAGCTATCTTGTGGCTCTCCTTTGCTGTCAAAGGTAGAGATAAGCTCCTCACTGTTAGAGAAGAGCATGCTGATAACTATTCAGTTCTGAAGAGTGCTTTCATTGATGGGTTTGGCTTAACCACTGAGCGATACAGGATTAAGTTCAGAGACACCCAGAAAGCACAGACTCAGGACTGGGTTGATTTTGTAGATTGTGCTACTAAGGCTCTGGAAGGCTGGTTACTTGGCAGTAAAGTGAATGATTTCAAGGGATTGTACAATTTAATTATGAGGGAGCAGATCCTGAATAATTGCCAAAATCAGTTGTTGCCTCAATACCTGGTTGACTCTGATCTTGTTGTATTCCGCTTTAGGTGTCCGTATATAGGTTTTCCTGATACATGTCCTTATATAGGCACAATTTGCATTGCCCTTATATAGGCATAAGATCCTAGTCCTTATTTAGGCATTAGCCATGCTATCCAAATACAGGCATGGTCATCTACATCCGTCCACCCTAACGTCACAACGAGTTCTTAGAAACCAGACCCTTAAGCTCTTGGGAGTTCCCATAGCACAGGATTATTGATTTTTCCAAGAACTCATTTATTATGCATGAACCGCTATTCCTTAAGGGTTCATTCCTGACGTCTTCCTCTGCCCGACTTTACGTCAATGCTAACATTCCAAGGCACCTACCGGGTATAAATATACCTTCCCTTGCCCAAGCAAGTAGGAGGAGACCTCGACTTTAGAGGAGCCCGTGTCCCGGCCTGACGCACTGACAAGAGACGCTGTCATCCCTGCTCGCAGAGAATCCAGCTTCCAGTGTTCTGACTCCCTTCGCGGGGTGTTAGAGTTCGAGACCCGGAAGGAGATTCCCACCTCTCTCATTCTCAACGTATGGAGCTGCCTAGAACCTAGAGGGACTCTTGGCATATTAGACTTGGCATACTAGGCTATAGCATACCATACTATAGAATACATCACCTACTTCTTACCTTGCACTACACTTAGGTTAGGTACACAGGGGTAGAACTAGTTAAAGAAGCATCTTATGAGTACTCGCATTTTTAGCTTATGTTATTTATGTATATGAATATATGTCATAGCTAAAAGATAATGCTAGCGCAGTATTATTTCTTTCTACTGCTTACGCTGTACATTATATATCTCGCATACTGTCTTACGATTGTAACAGCTCATATCTCTTACACGAGAAACAAGACTGTTCAATAAATCCTTTATTGAAACACCCGTCTATTCTTTCTGTGTAACTCTGAAGAAACTAAGCATGCACGATTAGCTGAGTGAAACTGTTATCTGTTGTTTCCACGATTCTGAGAGTGTTCCGATTCTAAAGGGAAACAAAGTTGTCATGCTTATGCGGTTGCCAGAAACTACTCCCTTCTTGTTTACAAGGAGTTTCTAGTGGCCTCTGAGTTAGCTGGTACAAAGTAAATTAAATTTAATATACTCGATAGGGACATACTGACCTCAGTCCTATGTCAAACCTATAGGGTATATTATTCCAATGCGCAGAGCCTATTAGGGAAATAGGAACTACACTACAATCTGACTTCTCCCCAAGACTTGGGAAAGAAGGCAGATAGATGGGTCAGAACCAGGGTGAAGCAGAAAACTCAGAACCAAGGTGGTGACCAAAAGAAGTCTGATTCTAAACTAGCAGATAAGGGTGGGGAGAAGGGTAAAGACCAGAAGTCTTCTCCAGGGCCCCAAAAACCTGCATCTGAGGGTGGTTCACAATCTAACAAGGGAAAAGGCAGAAAGAAGCCTTGGTGTTACCTGTATAAGGAAAAGACACATTGGCCTAAGGATGCCAATTGTGCCAGAGCCAAGGATCCTCCTACCAACACCACTGCCCCTAAGGCAACTGTTCCCCCTAGTGCAGCTACAAGTGGTGGTACTGCCAACAAGGGTGTAGTAGGGTTGACCCTGGGAAGTGAGATGGGTTCTGGCCTAGTCAGAACTACATCTCAGGCTGTTCTAGTCTGTGGTGGAGGCATGGATATTGCCCCCTTATTTGTCAGTCCCAGTAACCTGGGCAAATACAGGCAACAGCCTTTAATAAATGGACAGGAGGCCATGGCCTACAGGGACACAGGAGCCAGTGTCACAATGGTGACAAAGGATCTTGTGAGACCTGATCAGATCATACTTGGGGAGATGTACCAAGTGACCAATGCAAGCAATGTCAGGACAGGCCATTCCTTGGCAGTTGTGAATTTCAGCTGGGGAGGGGTAACTGCCCCTAAGAAGGTTGTGGTTAGCTCAGACCTCCTTATGGAATGCTTATTGGGCAATGATTTGGAAACTTCAGCCTGGGCTGAGGTGGAACTCAGGACACATGCAGCAATGTTGGGCATCTCTGCAGATGTGTTTGCTGTGACCAGGTCACAGGCAGAAATGTCTTCCACTGAACAGGCCCTGGATCCTGGAATAATGGAACAGGTGCCTTCCAAGAGGAGGAGCAGTAGGGGTAAGGCAGTGTCTTCCCCCCAGACTCAGAGTGAGGATCAGTCTCCAGAGGAAGATGATCCCAGTCCCTGTGAAGGAACTGTCTCAGAGGAACTTGAACCTGATCAGGTTGAGTTCTTGGGGACAGGGGGCCCTTCCAGGGCGGATCTGAGCCTGGAGCAGCACAGCTGCCCCTATCTTGAACCCCTCAGACAGCAAGCTGCTGCTGAGGCTGCTGGGAGTGCCAGTGGGTCCCACAGGATCTATTGCGATGATGGAATCCTTTACTCAGAGGGTAGAGAACCCAAGCCTGGTGCCACCAGGAGGTTGGTTATACCTCTGAAGTTTAGGGGTTTCCTATTATCACTGGCACATGATATCCCTTTAGCAGGACACTTAGGCCAAAGTAAGACCTTGGACAGGATTGTCCCTCACTTTCACTGGTCTCACATGTCAGAGGACACAAAGGAGTTTTGTCGCTCCTGTACCACCTGTCAAGCCAGTGGTAAGGCAGGTGGTACTACAAAGGCCCCCCTGATACCACTACCTGTGGTGGGGGTTCCCTTTGAGAGGGTTGGGATTGACATTGTTGGTCCCATGGATCCTCCAACTGCATCTGGGCACAGATTTATACTAGTGGTGGTGCACCATGCCACTAGGTATCCAGAGGCAATACCCCTTAGAACCACCACAGCTCCTGTGGTAGCCAGGGCTCTCCTTGGAATATTTTCCAGAGTGGGCTTCCCTAAGGAGGTCTTAACTGACAGAGGTGCAAACTTCATGTCAAGTTACATAACTGCTATGTGGAAGGAGTGTGGAGTGAATTACAAATTCATCACCCCCTTTCACCCACAATGCAATGGTTTAGTTGAGAGATTCAACAAGACCCTGAAGGGCATGATCATGGGCCTCCCAGAAAAGCTTAGGCGAAGATGGGATGCCCTGTTGCCCTGCCTTCTGTTTGCCTACAGAGAGGTTCCCCAGAAGGGGGTTGGTTACAGCCCTTTTGTACTTCTGTTTGGACATCCAGTTAATGGTCCATTGTGTCTAGTAAAGGAGGGATGGGAGTTACCTCTCAAACCACCTAAGCAGGACATAGTGGATTATGTACATGGTCTCCGCTCCAGGATGGCTGAGTACATGAAGAAGGCATCCAAAAACCTTGAGGCTAGCCAAGAATTGCAGAAAGCTTGGCATGACCAAAAGGCTGTTTTGACTGTGTACCAGCCAGGACAGAAGGTATGGGCGCTGGAGCCTTTGGCCCCAGCAGCTCTCCAAGATAAGTGGAGTGGGGCCCATACCATATTTGAGCAAAAGGGAGAGGTTACCTACCTGGTGGACCTTGGAACTCCCAGGAGCCCCCACAGGGTGCTCCATGTGAACAGGCTCAAGCCATATGTTGACAGGGCAGACATGGGCTTGCTCATGGCTACTGATGAGGGACAGGAGGAAGAGAGTGACCCACTCCCTGACCTCCTCTCACAGAACCCTGATGATGGATCAGTAGCTGGTGTAGCCTTGGCAGGCAGCCTCACTGAGCAACAACAGACTGATTGCAGGAAAGTCCTCAATCAGTACAGACACATGTTCTCACTGACTCCCAGTCAGACCACCTGGTGTACCCATGAAGTGGACACAGGGGAGAGCTTACCTGTAAAGAACAAAATTTACAGACAACCAGAGCATGTCAGGGACTGCATCAGGACTGAGGTCCAAAAGATGTTGGAATTGGGAGTAATTGAACCCTCAGATAGCCCTTGGGCTAGTCCAGTGGTCCTGGTACCCAAACCTCACACCCAGGGTGGTAAAACAGAGCTGAGGTTTTGTGTAGACTACAGGGAGCTCAATGCAGTCACTAGGACTGATGCTCATCCTATTCCCAGGGCAGATGAACTTATAGATACTTTGGCCTCAGCCAAGTTTCTGAGTACATTTGACCTCACAGCTGGCTACTGGCAAATCATACTAGCTGAGGATGCTAAGCCCAAAACAGCATTTTCAACCCCTAGTGGGCACTATCAATTTGTGGTAATGCCCTTTGGCTTGAAAAATGCACCTGCCACTTTTCAAAGGTTGGTGAATAATGTTCTCACAGGCCTGGAAGCCTATAGTGCAGCTTATATTGATGATATTGCTGTCTTTAGCTCCACCTGGGAGGATCACCTGGTCCACCTGAGAAATGTTTTGGAGGCCCTGCAAAAAGCAGGTCTCACTATCAAGGCCAGCAAGTAGCTTTTATAAGCAGAAGGCTGACTCCCAGAGCGAAACGTTGGTCAGCTATTGAGAGGGAAGCCTTTGCTGTGGTTGGGGCTCTGAAGAAGCTGAGGCCATACTTGTTTGGCACCCACTTCATTGTTCAGACAGACCATAAGCCCCTCTTATGGCTTAAACAGATGAAGGGTGAAAACCCCAAACTTTTGAGGTGGTCCATTTCCCTACAGGGGATGGACTATACAGTGGAACATAGACCTGGGAGTAACCATGCCAATGCAGATGGACTCTCCAGATATTTCCACTTAGAACATGAAGACTCAACTGGTCAAGGTTAGTTTAATGTCCTTTCGTTGGGGGGGTTGTGTAGGAAAGTAGGATCTGCTTCTTATGGTTACCCCCACTTTTTGCTTGATGTCTCACTGTTTTTGACTAGTCTGACTGGGAGCCTGCTAATCAGGACCACAGTCTATCTGCTTTCTCCCTTAAATTGACATACGTGTACTTTGGTACACTCCAGATTGGATACTGGGGTACTCTTATAAGTCCCTAGTATATGGTACCCATGTACCCAGGGCATAGGTACCCCAGAGCCCTCCCATGGGCTGAAGCATGTATTATGCCACCCATGAGAGGCCATGCAAAATGGAATGCTAGGTCTGCTACAGCAGCCTGTGTAAGATGGTGCTTGCACCACTTACTTTAGATATAGGTTCACTATATCTATAGGTCACTACACTTAAAACCTATAAGGCACCCCTATAGCAGGCCTTATCACTCCTGAAGGCAGGGTGCTGGGTTTTGAGTGAGAGGGTGCCCCTGCATGAGCAGAGCCCCTTTCCAGCCTTCGGAGACCATTCTCCCGGGTTGTCTGTGACTCAGCCGGACATATAGGTAGAGGTGCATTATAACCTCGCGGTAAATGCTATCTCGAAAATGGCTGCATAGAAACATATCGTGTTTGGTATCAAACACCTTGGAAGCATAACTGGTGTGGGAGGAATGATTCCACCCTTCAGAAGCGAGCTTCGTGGGGTCACCGGTCTACCCGGTACCAGCCTTCTCGACGCGGACAGCACAAAATGGATGCTGCCAGCCAGAGACACATTTCTGCCCTCCTGCTGCTGAGCCAAGCTCGAGCAGAGGAAGGAAGCACAATAGGCATCCTGTCACAGGGAGGTGTGACCACCTCCCGGACAGGGTTTAGTGTATTGGGACTGGGCGGGTGCACTCTGAGAGTGCCTGAAAGTCTCCACTGGGGGCACATTTGGGGTGTCTGTGCATAGTCCAGCTCAAACCAGTTCTGGGAGCCATTGGCTCCTGCTTTGGCACGAAACTGGACAAAGGACATGGGTGTAGCCACCCCTCTGTCCTGCCCCTCCCCTAGGAGGGTCCCCTGAATCTGTCCAACCCTCTCCCGTGGGTATAAAATGGGTTACCTGGCTACAGGACATTGGATTTTACATGGACAAGATTCTAAAAAGAAGAAACCACTAACCTTCGACCGTCTGAACACCTGGACTTCGCTGGACCTCGACTGGGCCTGACTTCGCCCCCCTTTCCGTCCAAAGCTTAGTTTGTGCCGGGACTCCATACAGGCTCTGTGCAGGCCCTGTGGAGCACTTAAGACAAGAGAAAAATCTCCCTTGGAGTGAAGGAGTAACTCCCCTGCTTCGCAGGCACCTAAAAGTGCAACTGACCGGTAGCTGCTCCTGCGGACTCCGAAGATTTCAGCAACACAGGAGGTGGGTTTCTGAAGGTCCCTGAGGTCGATCTGCCCTCTCACTGAGTTTGAGGCTAGTATCCCTCGTGGGGGCTGCGTAACCCGAACCCCTGTGCACTGCGTCCATTTGCAAGTGCATATACTTGTTGGCGATTCCTGAGCTTGTGCATTGGACTCTGTGTAGTCCTGACCCTGAGCAGTATTTGCACCAAAGATCTCCAGCCTCCTCACACCGAGTGCTCCGTGGGCTGGTACTTTGCAATCTTGCTCGAGGCCCCCTTGCGATTCCTGGTCATCCGGCCTGTGGGTCCTCCTGAGGGTCATCTTGATTGTTCTTGGGCTTTCCTGGTTGCTCCAGACGTGCTCTCCATTGCTTGGAGAGTCCCCTGGACCTTGCTGGTCCACACCGTAACCTGTTTGACCTTCCTGCATGGGTTGCTGTTGCCAAGGCTTGTTGGTGCTCTCGCCGGACACCGACCCCTCAGCACTCGACATCCTTCGTGGGACAGCTCACCTCCGGCTCCTGGTCGTCCTCGACATCTCCTGGTCCTCGTGGCTGCAGAGTCAAGCATCCCTTCTTCGCACCTGAAGCACCCGAAATCGGTGGGCATTCGTCTACCGGGCCCTTGGTCACACTGACGTGACCCAGACTCTGTCCCATCTGCTTTCAGGTTCCTTCCATCCAGAATCCAGGCTTGGATTCCACCGGACCCTTTTCACCTTCAAGGCAGCAGCACTTCTTCCTTTCCTTCCATAGAGAACGACAAGAGTTTCCGACACCACTTCAGACCCATGCACCCGGCTCCCCTGGGATAGGTAACTCTGACGGTATCCACGGGTGGGGTGGCTCTTTAAACTCTTAAGTTCCAAAGGGTTGGCTCGAAGTCCTCCTAGAAGGGTCCTTAAACTTTAACTTTGCAACCGCGACTTTCCCATAGAGTTGTAAGGAGCACGCGGTAGTGTTTCCTCACTTCACCCGTCCTCCGTGGGTCTCCTGTGTCATCTCCTTGGGTGGTTCCTTGGGGTCCCAGCGAATCTACGTGCACTAGGCACTGTGTCTAGTCAAGTCGTGATTGTTATACCACTATTTTAGTATATGGTTCGGTCTCCCCCTGGAGCCCGCTGTGTATTGTGCTACTTACAACTGTTCTATTGATCCAGTATTGTGTGCTTTGTGTTCTATCCTCGTGTACAGGATAGTAGAGAGTGTTATATTAATAAATACATATTTTTATATAACTACTGTGTGGTTCTCCTTCATTTAGTCATTCAGGAGGTGATATTCCGGTAAACAAGCTGCTTTACATTCCTTCAAGATTAAGCCTGAAGGCTGCTCTCCATAGCTACCACTAGGATAGTTTTCATAAAGGTTATCTTTGACCTCATACATCATAAGGGTCGTGTGGATTGGTACAGGGTGCCCACTTTAACCAGTGGACAGCATATACCAAGCCACCTTCTCACAATGAAACCTTTGGGTCTTATTTACAGTTTGGCCGATGCGGTACTCCATCACAAACTTGGCAGTTGTCCTGTCCTCCATATTGTAAGTGCATAATATCCTATTTCACTTGCAATACAGTGGATGGGATATCGATCAGATCTGTGACAGAGTACCTGTCTGACAAACTCTAAATCAGGCTCTTTATCTTCAAAGTAATTGACTGCCTTTATCATGTCCTGACACACATCATGCGTCACATTACAGGGAGTGTGCGATGCCAGGTAAGCTATGTTTGTTGGACTTAAAAAAACATTGCTTGATTGCAAATAATGTGATCCAAACACTAATGCAGATGTAATATTTTATTCATTTAGTTATTTATACATTCTCAAATAGTGAGATCTACTCTGGGGCATGAGTGCTCTGTTCATGTAACAACGGTGGGCATTCTTCATTGTACAGCTATTGTTCAAGAACAATTCAACAGATGCAAACATATATCAGAGTTAGATTGATTCTGATGGGGCAAAGAATGAGTCAAGATGCTGAGAGAGGGTCGGTTTACAGATGGACACGGGAAGAAGATGTAAAGGACAAATATCAGGTTGAAAGTGGGAACCAGGAATGCGTAGAACAGTATGGGGAGCTCAGGATATATTGCAAGTGATACGTAAAGAAGTAGGCAAATCAATGTTATTGGAAGTAAGAGAAAAAGTAAAAGAGTGAAAGCAAAGCTTTGACTCATAGACGTAAAGTTAAGCAGAGGTTCTCTGGTGTCTTAGTGAGTGAGGATCAGTGCTTAATGTGACCCGGTGGTTTCCGGTGCTCGGCAACTGCACTTAATTATGAATACTGGCACTATGCCAGTCTGCCACACGGTGGCGCTGTCTGTGTAATTTAGAGATGAGCAGAACAACAGATGTTTATTAATTCAATATACATTAAAAAACGATTAATTCCTGACACCCAAGCCATTGTTATAGCTTTGGGGGCCTGGAATAGTCCAAATAATCACACTTGTTGGAGTGCTAGGGTTGGTAGTTGCATAGGTATTGCGTTGGCAGTGCTGGCAAGGCAATAGGTGGTTAAAGCTGCAGTGGCCTACTGGCGCGGGCCCTGGCACATATTTTGTTACAAATTAAGCACTGGTGAGGATGATTAGTTTAGTTGACTTTCAAAAGAGAAAAGTTTTTAAACCTTTAGGATAGAGATTCAGACTGTTGAGGTTTAAACGGAAGCTCTTGAAATGAATTGTGTGGCACTTGTTCAGCTGCTGCATTTCCTGGTTTTGAGAAGATTGTGTTAGCTTCTTAAGTTAAGATTTCTGCATATCTTTTGTGAAACTCAAATAACCTGGTTTGTTAAGTAGTAAGAAGCTAGGTTTTATACAAGGCAGTTTGAATTTAATTCTGACCTTAAGGGAAAGCCAGTGTAGGTGTCTGAGGACTGGGGCTTTATACTTGTATGTTTTAGAGCCTGAGAATAGTCTGACAGCATTGATTGGGATCAAAAGGTGGACAGGAAGACCTGCAAGACTGAGCAGTCGTAGTTTACTTTGGATATCACCATCTGTTGAACACCACTGTGGTGGAGAAACGGTTTAAGTGTTTTAATGGCGAACAGAAAGACTTGGGCTTTTAAAGCCACATGGTCTTTATGGGAAGTCATGATGCAATGTGAATCAGTCGATATGCCCAATAAATTTGCATCTTTGGTTGGTCGATGTGAGTCTCTTTCATAATGGAGGAGAAAACCAAAATCCTTCTTCTATATCCTTACAATTAGGTATAGGATGTGTATGCACTTGAAGTTTTAAATGCATGCTCTCGAGTTAAAACACAAACATAAGCTTCTTTCATTGTTGGATGCCAAGTCAACATATGATTTAACTTCTCTATGAAATCCCAT
Source organism: Calotriton arnoldi (assembly GCA_963921515.1). Taxonomy (NCBI): domain Eukaryota; kingdom Metazoa; phylum Chordata; class Amphibia; order Caudata; family Salamandridae; genus Calotriton; species Calotriton arnoldi. The sequence goes on from CAWUFW010008212.1 coordinate 595,426, forward strand.
GAGCCTTGGATCTCTCATGTATGGCAGAAGACTTAAGATGCATTTTGTAAGAAAACTCTTCATCCACATTAAACTATCAATAAACACTTTTGGAAAAACATAAATCTCATTACTCATCGATACAACTTGTTCCTCTAAGCATGAAGTCAGTTTTATATGCATCTTTCTTTGATCCCTTCAAACAAACACCTAGCGTGGATCTTAAACTCAACATTTCTTGTCAAAAGCATGAGGATTGCTACTTTGCTGAGGAGCTGCTTGTAGGCCTAATATTTTGACAAAATTATTTATGGAGTAGCTGAATTAAGTTCTATTTGCCCTGTTGTGTAGTTCCTACCAATCTGTAGGACCGGCGCATTGTTCAGACAACATAAACTAAGGGCTTGGTGTCAAGACTGATTCCAGACACCTCGCAGGATATGTTGGCCTATAGACCAGCTAGCTCAGAGTGCCACCGTAAGCCCGCCTAACCTAACAGGGAGCGAATGGTTTCTGGCAACCACTGAACATGAAAACCCTGTCCCCTCAGGAAACAGTACAGAACCTTTAGCTCAGTCACTCGTGCTCAATTGTTCTCAGATAAATATACAGAGAATACACAGTGGGAAGTTTTCAAAAATATTTACTGAACCAATGTTATTCTTGCATAAAATACGTGTGCTGCAATGATTAGGAAACAGAAGCAGATAAACGTGATTACAAGCACCAAAAGCGTAAATAGTAGGTAGAGTTCTACCATGCTGCTAAAGCAATGTATATATGCAGGCATATAAAGCAAGGCAGTAATCAGGTGTGCTACTATGATGCGGACCCTACTCTAAGGGTATTTAGAGTGTGTGTGGGTGTAGATTCAAGAATCCCCCAAGGGACGATCCAACCCCATTACCTGATGGGATAGAGTGAAGGACCCCATCTTGGTCATGAACTGGACACCCCTCACGAAATGTCAGACCGCATTTCTCAGCATGCAAGGACCCTTGGTGTCAGCGTAAGTACCTCCTCTACTTATCTATCGGGATGCTCATCTTTTATAATAGAAAGCAGCCTTGCGATGTACACATAGATTAGTGATGTTGTGGATATGTAGATAGCCCTGTTGCCCCGTGGATGACGACAGTGATGACATTTGTACATAATAAGGAACAAAACCTTTTACATGATGTTCAAGGTGTTGTGATAATGTTGTGCGAAGCTAGATGTAAAACAAGTTTAGTTTCAGAGAAACTAATCCAACACTGTCGAGCGTACAAATGTATGCAAAAGGTCACAGCTTGGAAATGTTATTCGTGAGGACAATGTAAGAAATAAGTTGCTTCGCTACATGGGCCTAACGCGAGAATATAACAGCACCAACTCTTTGCTTAACGTATACACCGTTCATTGCACTGGTGTTTGGCCCCTTTATGATCTGTTTTTTGTTTCTAAGTTAGACCTTGTGAATCAGCTTCATCTTCTCCAGAGTTCTCCTAACGAACTTTGTACTTTCCTGGCTTCTTTCCATCATTATGTTTCCCTTCCATACACACCCTGGCTTATGCCAATTTCTGCCACATTATGTGTAACTCCTACCGAGCCAAGCACCCTTTAAATCTGGAAATATGCACCTACACCATATTTCTATACTACATTACATACCTCGTGTTGCTTTACCTGTGCTTAAGACCTTTACCCATTGAATGATGGTTGCTGTTTGCAGATCTTTTGTGTATTAGTATTTGCCTGTACTACTGGATTTACAGGATCTTATTATAGTGCTGTTGCAAGTTATTTAAAGGAGTATATGTTAAAGGATGTGAATGTCATTGTGTGTTATTTACCTGTTCATCACAAATAATATCTTTGTGGAGTATTATGGAGTATTATGGGTGCATGTTACCACACGCGTAAGTCACAATGCAATATTGAGGTCATGTTATTTAACTATATGATTATGTATTACAGAACATGCATGTGGTTCTAAAAGCATGTGTTGTGTACCTGCACTACAAAAAATTAAAATTGCTATCACAGCTTTCTTGATATCTATTACATAAGCAATACTACGGCACTTGATAATTCATAAACTCTGAATACTCCTTTACGAACACTTCCTCTTTCACACTTTTAGACTGAGATGTCGAAAAACTAGAATTTATCAACGTAAACGGTTGTGACATAGTGCACACATTCAACTTTTAATCATCAAGCAAATAGTTCGAAGGTATAGACTGCAGGATTCTTTGGTAAACGTGAACATACAATCATTGGCAAAAACCAACAGGTCTCATATTTTATATTCTGAGTTATTGGCTTTGCCAATGTTAGTTAATCATGGCCTACAAACCATCACTCTATTAAAGTAAACCTATTCCACGGTGGTGGCGGATGCACTCAAATATGCTGTGACGCATGCACATGACGCATGGCAGTCATTTTTAAGATACTGTCGAAATATGGTGAACAGCTATGTTAGGATTGTAAAATAAAATGTGAAAAATAAGAAAGTGGGCTTAAAGCATGTAAACAAAGCAATTGGTCCAGGAGATGTTTGCTTCTACCTGACCCCCAAAAAAGTAAATACATGTAACAAATTTAAACTCAAGCAGCACAACGGGGATCAAGATGGGAAGCAATTGTGTCAAGAAGGCAAGATATAGTAGTGTGGGAGGGGAACTAAGAGGAAAAAGGTGTGACAGCAAGGGAAGAAATACACTCCTGTGGAGTCCTGAATAGTATAAAGAGAATAAGAGTCCCCTCAAGTAGTCTGTGTAAGGATACAGCTCATGCTATGGACACACTGTGAGACTGAAATGCTCCTAAGAAGGACAAACACTAGAATAGGAAAGAAAGCCATCAAATAAACTGAGAGAGATAAAGACATACAGCAAGTGGCTGACTCAAAGTCCACTTTATTAGTCAGATGTAGTAACCTATGTTCCGAATGCATACACTCTGATTCCAAAGTTAGAATGGTTGCGACCACAAAATATGTATTTCCATTTTAGAAGTCAGTAAACTATTACCAATTCCAAAAATGGGTTTTTGACTGGGTACTGATTCACAATTTGAAAGGGGCGGGTTATGGACATCCTTTGCAAATTCCAAATCAGTACCCTGGAACTGGAATTCCAGTTGCAAAGCATTGAAAAGTTATTGACTTCGAAGTTGGGGTGGTAACCTATTTACTAAAGACAAGGGGTCTCCTTTGGACCAATTCCCCTTCATGAATTTGGATCAAAGTTTCATGGAGAATAGCAGTAGTTCAGGGGACCAATGAAAGTTTTTTTTTTAAATCAATGCCCTGTAATGAATTTGGCCTGCTTTAAAAAAAAAGTTTACTTTATTTAAAAACAATCACAGGCATATCTGTCTGCTGACCCTTGCAGGCCACCAGCGCTGTGATTGCGACCAATCAAACTAAGCCACAATTTTTGACCTATTTAATGAATATTATTTAGAGAGGTCAGATTGTGACTGAATCTAAATCTTTATTTTTGCAAACTGACCTATTAATATATAGGTCAGTTCACAAAATAGGTTTCTGGTCATAAAAAGACTGGGTGCAAATTTCACCTGCCTTTTGTGATCAGACCGTAGTAACTCGGGCCCTATGTACAGGCAATGTCATTTTGTGAGTCGATTACTCCTTTGTGGGGAGCCCCTTCAGCCAGCCTTCCTTCTCCTCACGTTTTCTGTCTTGCTCTGATCAAATGCTGCTGTTGTGTCCATTCGTGGCATGCAACGTGAGAAGGACGCATCACTGCAGGATGGGGATAAACGTACTCACTTATGCATTTTAATGTTTGATGGCTGTAGTTGTGCAGCAGTGACACTGTCATTGATCATAGTGCATCAGATCTGTAAAAAGACCTGTGTCTCACTGTGCTTGTGAATCCCATGTTTTAAATAACATTATACTAGCCAGTGCTGCCTATTGGACAGAATCACTGCTTATAAAACATATGGGCATATCAAAATTTGCATTCCCATTATGAAAGACTTTGCAGAATTCAAAATGTCTGACTTTCCTATCATGACAGGCAAAGCACCTTGGCATTTATGACAAGTATACAGATTTGTTTTTACCTAGCCTCATAAAAGTGAAATAACTTTATTAAAGATTGCATATCATTCTGACTTCTGCTATTTCTGTGGGGTTTATGTAAGAGATAGAACTATTATTCACTTTAGTGGTACTTGGTTGGTATTTGAGCAACTGTTTGGTAGAGCGAAGACCTGTCCTTGAGAGCAATGTACCTTAACCCTTTTGTGCACAGTCATGATTACAGATAGGTAAAGCTACAAGACTACATGAAACTTGCTTCTACCACTCATAATTTGTATCTGTTGTGCATGTCTAAATAATGTGTGATGATAACAACATTAGTTGCAATTCAGAAATGCAGCCGAAAGAGTTCAGTAACATCATGTGGTTTATTAAAGTTAATTTTCACTAAGGTTTGATGTCCACCTTAAGTGCTAATTCCTGGATTTACTAAGATTTCATGCAACGCAGAGAGATAAGAACTGTGCAAGATTTACAGAGAAAAGAATTGGGGCAGTTCAGCTCTTTCCATGAGCTGGCACACTTTGGGCTGCCTAGTGCCAACGCAGGCACCTTTGCCACATGGAACAAGGGTGTCTACATTAAGGTCAGGATAATTTTTGTGCAGGAAGGGGTAACTTCCTGCACCAAAACTATCATTTGAATGCAGCATTCATGCAAAGAGGAAGTAACAAGGAGAAATAGAGATATTTATCCTTGTTACTCCAGCCTCTGGTAGGTGCACCAGTTTTCCGCAAACCCCTGTTTACTGACTTAAGTAAATATGGGTTTACGTCGCAATACATGGGTGGATGCACAGGAAGGCCCATGCTCCACCCTTGTAACACCTTGTTGCATCCTTCTTTCCCTTCTCTTTGTCCTTTCTTAGTGTCTTGTTCTCTGCTGCTCAGCCAGTCTCTGTGATGTCATGTACTGTTCTATCTGTGTAAGTTTATGTGGATTTGTCAGTTATCTTGGAGGCTGAGCAGTAGGGCAGCTGCTCCCGGTGGGGCTTTTACTGGACATTTACTGGAGTCTTTTACTGGATTACTACCTATCTATATGCTGTACCTGATTACTTGATTACCAAGAATAAACAGACATCTGGACACAGCAACAGAAGAGTCATCTTTATTTTATGAAATGTTACACTGGCGACGATTGGAGAAACGGAACTACGTGTGACAAAACTACAGAGAAGGAACTATTTAAGATATTAAGAAAGAATTGAGCCCAATGCACAACGCTTTCAATGCCCCACCGGTGTCTACAACATCAGACAGCCTAGGTAAATGCCGACCTTTCCATGACAGAGACTGAGACTTCGTGTGCTGTGAGCAATTAGCACTTCTATTGTTTGGAATTTGCCCTGCTGGCCTTACTACAGTTGTGAGTCACGCTACTGAGTTGAATTGGCAGCAGCAACTGGTGCCTGGGAATTGGCACCAGCGACGTGTGTTGAGGAAAACCGGCACTCATGTGAAGCGTTACATTAAAAAAAATAAGCAGAGGTTGGTAGGCAGCTTAGCGAGTTGTCTGAAGCTAATCAACTTTATGTGGAGGATACCGGATTACTTGGCAAGACTGACTTGTGTGGGGAATTACATCTTGCTGTTGGTACTGAATCGTTTATTTCTCCGCACTCCTGAGGAATGGGAGCAACGTGTTGTGAGAAAATCGGCACCTTTTGTGCACTCCAGTGGGAGACTATTTGTGGTGCATTATTTCATAAATGTGAGTACTTTTGCCCTGTTTATTACTCTTCTTGGCCACCCCCTAAACAATTGGCGGTTTGCTCGCAACTTTAAATTTGAAATTCAGGCATGCGTTGCCCATGTCGCGTGCACACTTACCTGGTGATGCAGTCCTTCAGTCCTTCCATGGGAGCCTCTGTGACGTGTGGCTCATGGCTGTGGTGCACGTTTTAGAGCACGGTGATGCCGGGAGCCATCCGGCGCGGCGTCACCGGTGCGTGCCGCCATTTTAGGATTGGCGTTTCAGATCTACTTGATTTCGCCAACCACGCATCGTCTTTTCAGTGCAGATAAATTTTGTGGACATGTCATCGTTTCGAAACGGCAAATACTGGTACTCTTTTGCTTATAGACTTTGTTTTTGACTCTACTTTCGGCACAGTTGTTGGGACTATGTACTCTGCCAACCATGTTTCCTACCAACCACCTCCACGAAGCCGCTGAACTGATCATTTCTCTTTGTTCACACTGCAATCAACAAGTCAGAATGGTAGCTGTCTTCGTAATTAGACAACAGTGACTACATTTGTTATTTTAATTTGTTATGTTTAAAATATATTGTCACCTGCACCTTGTGTTTTAGCTATTTACGAACTGTGCTGTTGGTCTAATAATTTACAGTATAGTATAATTACTTGTTATATGATGCTTTCTTGTCAGTTTACGATGTTTTATTTGTAGTACTGGATGGCTCATAGCTGGGCATCCTAAGCTTTTGTGTGGAGCCTCAATACATCTATTGAAGTGTTAAATTCCGTTTATCTGCAGTTTTTTAGTTATAGAAGTATTGGATTCGGTTATTCTTACTTAATGAACAACTTAGGTTGTGGTGAGCCATAGATTCTTTCTATCTGTTATGCTTGCTATACTCTAACCACTTTTGTGCTCAGCCTTTTGAGTGTTCATTCAGATGCTCATTCTATTTGTTCGCTGAATTGAACCACAATAGTGCTCTGGTTTATTAGAGGTGTTTCGAAGTAATTGAAGTGTACTTGTGCGGAGCCACCCTTGTGCTCAATTTTTTATTGAGGTGCTCCATTTCTTTTCATGCTTGATGATGATGAGCGATATTGGTGCTCAGTTTTATTGGTGAGGAGCCGTTGAGGTGCTCAGTTTTATTGGTGATTATTTGTTTTGAACCACTTAGGTGCTCTATTTTGTTAGAGGTGTTCAAATTTCATTTTCATGCTCAGTGTTATTTATGCTTGCTGGTGAGGAGCCAAAGAGGTGCTCAGTTTTATTGGTGAGGAGCCGTAGAGGTGCTCAGTTTTATTGGTGAGGAGCCGTAGGGGTGCTCAGTTTTATTGGTGATTATTTGTTATGAACCTCTTAGGTGCTCTATTTTGTTAGAGGTGTTCAAATTTCATTTTCAAATTTCATTTATATTTTGCAGTACTGAACCATCTTTGCTCAAAATTTATTGAGGTGTTCAGTTTCTTTGTGTTAGTGATGAATGAGTGGGTTTGTCATGTGGAGCACATTAACCATGCTCAGTTTAACCACGCTCATGTATTCTTTTGTTGTCTTCTGGTGTTGGTACAACCTTCAGTACTCGCACCCTCTTTGTGTGTTTAACCTCTTCTCCTTACTATTGCTAAGAAGGTTATATGTGTGTGTCTTTGGTGTTCTGTTCTGTTATCCTTTTGCTCCTCTACTCGCTTTTCTCTCTTCCTCATTGTTTCTGTTAAGGGGAAAGGTGTGTTGCATCCTTCTTTCCCTTCTCTTTGTCCTTTCTTAGTGTCTTGTTCTCTGCTGCTCAGCCAGTCTCTGTGATGTCATGTACTGTTCTATCTGTGTAAGTTTATGTGGATTTGTCAGTTTTCTTGGAGGCTGAGCAGTAGGGCAGCTGCTCCCGGTGGGGCTTTTACTGGACATTTACTGGAGTCTTTTACTGGATTACTACCTATCTATATGCTGTACCTGATTACTTGATTACCAAGAATAAACATACATCTGGACACAGCAACAGAAGAGTCATCTTTATTTTATGAAATGTTACACACCTCCCTGGCGCAAAGTACCATAAGGCAATGCTATGCGATTCATTGTGAAACTGTAGGGATAAAATTCCATGCAAAGTCACACAAACGTTGATTTCGAGCCCATCTTGGAAATGGCCCTGCTGAGTGTAAAGTGAGGAAACAGTACAGAGAGCAAGGGGCAGCAGGGGCAAAAAGAAGAGAAAAGTAGAACACGAGGGAGAGAGCAAGAAAACTCATACTATGGAGTGCATAAGGGAAATGAAGGAGGCAGCTCCCATAATTCAAGAAATGCCATACGGTAAAGGTGCAAGTAAACCAATCAGAAAACCATGAGACTGAAATGCTCCTGGTTCAAACAAACACAAGAACTGGGATGAAAGTTAATCTCATTAAGAAAGACCAAATGAGCTGGACACCAAAGCCATCTATTCATGAGCAAGGGGCTGTCCCGAAGTTCATTATATGTATATTAGAAACGACAAGTCTGGCCAAAGCTGTGTGTAGCCGAGACCTAACAAAACGACATTTCATGTTGAGTGTCTAATTACTGTCTAATTACTGCTAATAGACTGTAGCTCCAGAACAATACTTCCCCATATTCTATTTTACATGAAAATGAGGGATACATGAGTGGGAGTGGGTAAGGAGTCACACAGGAAGTCCCGCACATTAAATGTTGCCTCCATACATTAAAGCTACGTCTCCCTCAAAAATAGGCATGTGTGCCACTAATTGGCAAGTACTATATAAAATTGGGGCCTGTAGTTTCATTTGACCTTATCAATGATATTACTATACAAGGCCTCTACTCACTCTGTCATACTCGGTAGCTGCAGGTGGGGGGTTGTCTTTTGCCAGCAGTGGCGCCTTTTTCTTTCTGCCCCTGATGAAGGAAGACACAGACATTGAGATGATAAATGTTTATAAGAAACCAGCTTCGTGGTTCCAGGAGTTCTGGGAGTACTGTACCTTATTATAATGAAAATCACGAGTAGGAACACAATTAGGAATATGGCAGCTGCAACACCTCCAAGAATAACAAAGTTTGAGCTTGACTGGGCGGCTGAAATGAAGGAAAAGAAATGTAATGCAGGTAGAAATCAAACTGATGAATTGCATACAAATTAGGGAGACTGTATATGAGATGCCAAAATGAGTGAGATCGTCTGTGCCATGCCAAACTATACACAATGATACTAGGATATCCTGACAGCGGTGCAGGTAAAGTTTGGAAATAATAATTTCTTTTGACTATGGGTGTTATCACTTTAGCCCTCCCCAATCATGTATTGACTGCTTCTCATGGTGGAGCTGGTTCTCCGTGGAGCAATATGTTCTTCAGAACCATTCTTTTTCAGATTGATGTCTTTCTGCTGTGTTTCCACATCTTCTATCTGCACATCCCGGAGGAATTTCACGATGAGATATGTGCTATGGTGGGGTGGAAACCTTGGGCACTATTCGCAAACTGCATTCTGTAGTACATTAGTAGGTCTTCAATACTATTACTAAAGTACTTCAAAATGCTATCTGCAAACCAATGAGTGTAAGTCTCCACTACCACTTCTCCTATGTTTTCTATTTGGAGATCTCATACATATAAACTTAATATTTAGTAGTAAATGTGGGAGGGACCTGGGGAGTTGTTGAAAAATTGGACATAATTACAAAAAATAGATGGGGTTTAGGGAGGAGTAAGGATGGATTAAGAGGGTGCTAAGGCAAGGGCAGAGACCACCCCACAAAAGAGTAAGCCCACTACTATTCACAAACTGCACGTATACAGTTTCCTACTACCAAAAAAGACCCAACACAGTATTGAATGTCCTGTCATAAACTCCCAAAGCCATACTCCATTTTGAGAACTGTTTGCCTTTGATCCACATTCAGCATGTCATTATCTTTTGCAAAAACAGTGAAAGTGAAAATGCATCTAAACAGTGACTTAGCTAATACATAAGGTGACACAAGTCTGCTACACGCTACATGATATCTAAGTTTCAAGGTCTGACAATGGATGTGTAAAATAAAAATGTAGTCCAAACTGATGTATTTTCATTATGGTTCATACTGGTTATTTCTCGGATTAATGAACAGTCTCCCGATGTAGGCTAAGTCAATGGTCAACCATACATGCACCATATATTGATTAATGAGGTAGAGAGGCCTTTGCACCATATTATCACAAGAGGTCCTGTCGCAGTATTCACTCTTATGCTGTGAATCGATGCAGAGAGAAGAGGAGCTGAGCCCAGCTGATGTGTGTCTTCCTTCTAAGAGAATACTGTCACCAAGCCCAAGCCTGGTAATCACAGCTGATCCGCTGTGAACAGGTATGCAGTGCACTGGGCCTCAAGAAACTCTAGAGGCAACTTAGCTACTCCATGCACTCATAGTGTAGCACATAGATGCAGTCTTTAGGGTGTTAGGCTGCTAGGAACATTCTAATTATGTAAGAACTGTTCATTTTATTCTGGCTACTAGTAACATGCATAGGTGTTGTTTCAATTATATTGTGTGTGCTTATTATTCATGTAATAAGCAATAGGATGAAAATGATTAAATAAATCACTTCTAAAAGTATATAATGTCTTTTATTAGTGCAGTGCTTGAGTTTGCCATTCTAAAGAACAGAATTGGGTTTGAATTACCACTGCGTCCCTGGGCCATTTACAGGACTGTTAGTAACCCAGAAAGCATGGACACCACACCAGCAGGTATACTCAGGGAGGGTTGTGTACAATAACCTGGAATTCCCATTCAAGCGATGGTGCACTGAACTCAGTCCAGGCACCTGTGGTTGAGGAAGCCAAACCTTGTAGACCTGGACCAGAGTCCTGGGATACCAACAGTACTCCATCTCAGAGCTGAAGTAAATCCAGTATCACACATAGCCAACAACTGGTACTGCAGCACCCTTAGGGGGAAATCAGTGGGGGTAGGGACTTAAAAAAAGAAGGCCATAGGAAAGAATGATTAGTTAAATGATTTATCCTATTTAAAAATATAAATACATTAAATTATCTATTTAAAAACATAATTGTGATTTTATTGTAAAATATTTTAGGAACCCTTTTGAATTTAAAAAGTAATGTAACATTACTTTTAATAAAATATAATTAAATTACGTTTGATTATTTCTGTGTATGATGTTTAATATGATAATGTTTTTTGATATCGGTGGGGATTTTCTAAAATGTAAACTTTAGAAAAATAATTTAAATTACATTTAATATTTTCAAAGTATTTAAATTTTAAATTGACATTACATTAATAGTGCTGTAGCATTTTGTATTCTGTTCTACATTTAAAGTAAATACATTGATTTACATTAACGTTTAAAAAGAAATCGTTTTACTAATATTTTTTCAAATTTAATAAACTTTTTTACTTTTTTCTATACTTTAGGATGGGGAGATTTCTCCCACTGTGGAAGGGTTTTCTCTGTGGTAATTTATAGGGAAAACTAAAAAGTTTATTTTACTTGAAAAACTTAATTTGAAATAAATATTCAATAGTTTAGATCTATTAAATTAAATGAACATTAGTATTTCTAGATTTCTTTTTTTAAACCACAGGAAGAAAAATTCTTACATTTAGTTATTATATATTAAAAATTACAAAAATGTATGTATAAAAATAATTTAATTATTTGCTTTAAAAAAAAAACTAGTTACCTGTATTTTTAAATTTAAAAAGCTAACTGAAATATTTTATCATAAAATATATATTTTTTATGTTAGAATTATTTTTTAACATTATGAGCCTAATTACGATGTTGGTCGGAGTTGCCTCCGACTGACACCATTTTGGGGAAGGAACCGCCCGAACGTAGGACGACGGTTCCGACAACCCCATTAGGATGCGGCCGCACATGGTGCGGTCGCAAACTTCCATTTTACAAAGGGAGCTTGTGTTGCGGGTTGAAACCGCCCACAGCACAAGCTCCCATTGAAAAATTGAAGTTTGCACACATCCCTGTACCATGTGGCAGGTACCATGAGGTGCCTGCCACATGGCCTCCAGGCGCAAATGCAGAGTGCCAGGGGCAGGGCCCCACAGTTGGTTTCCGACAGCCAATCCATGTCATAAAGTCCAATATGGATTGGCTGTCGGAAACCGACATCATAATCCCGACGGCGGAAACGCCATCCTTAAGGGATTATGGTGCAGTTCCGACTGATGGACGGGCTCCTTGAGCTCGTCGGATTCCCCCGCTCGTTTAAACTCCGACCGCCGTCATCCTAATGCGGCTGTTGGAGTTTAAACCTACCATGTCGGTCGGAAAGCCTCCGACCAGCGGTCCGAGGCTTTCCAACCGACATTGTGATTAGGCCCTTTGTGTATGTATATATATATATTTAAAATGTCATAATAAATTAATTTTATTGGGCCTGATTCACAGAACTAACTTACGTCAAAAACGTAAAGTTAGTACTTTTTGGTATTCACAGAATACACTTACTCATTTTGGTATTCACAGAAGGCACTTACTCATTTCGGTATTCACAGAAGTTAGTAGTCCTAACTTTAGGACTCCTAAATGCCTTCTGTGAATACCAAAAGTCTTAAAGTTAGGATTTTTCTCAGTTTAGGAGTAGTAAAGTTAGTAGTCCTAACTTTAGGACTCCTAAATACCTTCTGTGAATACCGAAAGTCTTAAAGTTAGGATTTTTCTCAGTTTAGGAGTAGTAAAGTTAGGACTCCTAACTTTACTACTCCTAAACTGAGAAAATCCTAACTTTAGATCTTCGGTATTCACAGAAGGCATTTAGGAGTCCTAAGGTTAGGACTACTAACTTCTGTGAATACCGAAATGAGTAAGTGCCTTCTGTGAATACCAAAATGAGTAAGTGTATTCTGTGAATACCAAAAAGTACTAACTTTACGTTTAATAATAATAATAATAATAATAATAATAATAATAATAATAATAGAGACACTTGTAAAGCGCGACAACTACCTCAAACAGAGGTGTCCCGGCGCTAAGTGGAAAGTAATACAGCATTGGACCGCTCAGGGCCAAGTCATGGGCCCTCAGTCTTCCTTAAAAAGCCAGGTTTTCACCATTTTCCTGAAAAGGGGCTCAGTATCGATAGTGCGGAGATTGTTCGGCAGGGAGTTCCACAGTTTTGCAGCCCCGAGCGTAAAAGATCTGCCACCCATACGTGCCTTTTTAAAACGGGGGATACACAGTAGATTTTCGGAATTGGACCTCAAGGTTCTGGATTGTTGGTAACCACGTAGTCTGTGTTTCAAGTAGATGGGGCAGTTACCATGCATAGCACGGAACGCCAGAGTCAAGGCCTTGAATTTGATTCTTTTCCTCACTGGAAGCCAGTGTAATGCTTTTAAATGCGGAGAGACATGCTCGCGAAACGGCACTCGCCTAATTAGTCTTGCAGCCGCATTTTGCACTATCTGCAGGCTTTTAATCAGATACTCTGGCTGACCCAGATAGAGGCCATTTGCATAGTCTAGCCTGGAAGTTACTACAGCATGTACTATGTTTTTCCGACACTCCTCTGGAAGCAGATACAAAAATTAATTCAAATTCCTCAGTTGACAGAAACAGGTGGCCGTCACCTGACGTATCTGAGCCGAGAAGGAAAGGTCAGACTCCCACTTAACACCTAGATTTTTTATACAATCTGCCGGTGAGGGAGGGGGACCCATTTCGGTAGGCCAACAGAGATCCGAAGCTGGGGGTGGCTCTTTCCCGAAAAACAACACCTCTGTCTTTCCTGCATTAAGCCTGAGTTTGTTGTTGTTCATCCACCACGCTATGTCTCTCAGGCAACCCTTGAAGCTCTCAAAGGCAGCCACGGTCTGCTCTTTGAAAGTGAAAACCAATTGTGTATCGTCTGCGTAGGAGATCGCTCATATCCCCCAATTGGCTATCAGGGTAAACAGAGGAGCCAGGTACACATTGAACAGAAGAGGGCTGAGTGCTGACCCCTGAGGGACTCCACACCAGAGCTGTTTTGGCTTGGATAAAAAGGTTGAAGCGCAACCCTCTGAGTGCGATTCTCCAAATAGGATTTCAACCAAGCCAGGGCCAAGCCTCCAATACCACTATCCAACAGTCTCTCTAACAGCAAGGTATGGTCAACGGTGTCGAAAGCGGCCGACAGATCCAGGAGCACCAGCATCGCAGAGGCCCCTGAATCTGCAGCCAGTCTAACTAGTTCCGCCACCTCCAGGAGGGCCGTCTCAGTGCTAAATCCCGACCTGAAGCCAGATTGGGTATCATGCAGGATGCCCTCCTTTTCGATAAAACTAGACAGTTGCCTCTGCACCAATTTTTCCAACATCTTAGCCGGAGCTGGCAGCAAAGAGATGGGTCTATAATTGGTCAGATCCCCAGGGTCCCCATTCGGTTTTTTCCTTAACGGTAGGAGAGTAGCGTGTTTCCAGACATCTGGAAAAGTACCCGTTGACAGGGAGGCGTTCCAGATGTGCAACAGAGTGTGTGACAAGGAGTGGGCCATCACTTTCCATAGTGTTGGGGGCAAGGGTCATCAGGTGCCCCCGACTTACACCTCACAATTTCTGACATGGCATCCTGTTGGGAAATGCTGGAAAACGACATCAAAGACGGTTCAGGGACTCTAACTACCCTCTTGTCACATTTCTCTGTTTCTGACCGCCCTGAGAAAGATTATACACTTCCTGAATTTTATCGTCAAAAAAGATGGAAATACTTTCGCATAAGGCGAGTGAGGGTTGCACAGTGGACTCCACAGCTCTAGGTTTCAAGAAGGATTTGACCACTTTAAACACCTCCTTAGTGGAGTTATCAGCTTTATAAATACAATCCGCCAAATACTCTCTTCTAGCTACTCTAATCATGCTGTGGAATTCTTTCAAAGCGTTTCTATAGATGTTCTTGGCATACTCGCTGTAACCAGACCTCCACTGCCGCTCCAGTCGTTTACAGCTACTCCTGGTCACCCTAAGAGCCTCCGTGAACCAAGGGGCGGATGGTGAGAGCCTAGACGATCTAGTAGTCTTGGCAGGAGCTGCAGCTTCGACCGCTGTCGCAATCCACTGATTTAAGGTTATGGAATCAGCGTTCGGGTCAGATGAAAGTGTGGGTTGGCTGGCCTGTAAAATAGGGTCCAACACCGCCACTGTTAAATTTTTCCAATTTCGTTTAATGTAGGATTGATTACCCTTGCTCTGACCGAATCTACAGAGCTTAAAGCAAAAAGGAATCAAACAGTGATCCGACCAGACCAGTTTGATAGGGGCCGTTGTGCTCAAGGAGGTCAAGTTAGAAAAACGAGATCCAAGATGTGACCTGCCTTGTGAGTAGGAGATCTAATGTGTTGCGTTAAATTAGCCCCTTCTAGGGTCAACACAAATTGAGCTGCCTGTGTGCAGGTAGCGTCGTTCACATGTAAATTAAAATCCCCTAGCGTGGTGAAATTCGCATACATTAGTGATTTCTCAATAATGTAATTACATAGCTCTTGGGTTGAGTTAGACGCACTGTCAGGAGGTCTATAAATAAGAATGCCGGAAAAGGAAGTAGAAGGATCAATTTGTAGGCAAAAATTAAGCCCCTCAATCTCATTCAGTCTGAGCGGGCCAGAGGCTGCTAAAAACCAAGAGTCTTTAAAAATGATAGCAACCCCTCCCCTCTTTTCCCACAATCTCTATTCGCGTAGCACATTTTAAAACCGCTTGGAACAGCCAAGGCTATTGCTGCCACTGAGTCTGAGTTTAACCAAGTTTCTGTCAGGAACAAGGCATCCCACTCAGTACTCGCCAGCAGAAGCCAAATGTCCGTAGCATGTTTGGACAAGGATCTACAATTTATCATGCCCGCCTTAATCATGGTCACCTGACCCTGCGCGATTCCTGCATTAACATTTATCCCCATCAGTCCTGACAGTGCCTCAGGGTTCCAAGGACAAGCCGAGCAAGGACCTAGGGGCTTGTCTATACCTACGTTAGTATTATGCGCCTTCGTGCATGGGTTACCTCTGTAGGACATTAAGGCCTCTCGTGACCAACAGATTACCCCATCACCTGATATTCGAGCAGAGGGGCTGGCACTGGCAGCGGTCTTGCCGCGGACAGGCGCAGACGGGCTTGCCTTTGGCGCGCCTTCGGCGCGCCAGCGGCGCGCGTCCGCTGCGCGTCCGGGCACCCATACTCTCTAAATAGAGTTAGGTTGAAGGACCCAAATGTAAGGAAAATCAAGGGGCGGAGTCACGACCCTCCGTTCAATCGGCACTCTCAAGCCGTGACGGACCGGGGCTACGTGAAGGATACACAGGAGGGGGAACACTAGATGCTAAGCACACCCCGACATAAAAATAGTGAGTAAAAAGGGCACACAGTATTATTACACACAGTAAAAATGCGGTTTTTAAAAATTGGAAATTCAAGCCTTGTGCAAAAGAGCAAAAACAAACTGGCCACAGAGCCTGTCAGCACTTCACTACCTTCCGCTGCGCGTCCGGGCACCCATACTCTCTAAATAGAGTTAGGTTGAATGACCCGGATGTAAGGAAAATCAAGGGGCGGAGTCACGACCCTCCGTTCAATCGGCACTCTCAAGCCGTGACGGACCGGGGCTACGTGAAGGATACACAGGAGGGGGAACACTAGATGCTAAGCACACCCCGACATAAAAATAGTGAGTAAAAAGGGCACACAGTATTATTACACACAGTAAAAATGCGGTTTTTTAAAAATTGAAAATTCAAGCCTTGTGCAAAAGAGCAAAAACAAACTGGCCACAGAGCCTGTCAGCACTTCACTACCTTCCGCTGCGCATCCGGGCACCCATACTCTCTAAATAGAGTTAGGTTGAATGACCCGGATGTAAGGAAAATCAAGGGGGGGAGTCACGACCCTCCGTTCAATCGGCACTCTCAAGCCGTGACGGACCGGGGCTACGTTTTTGACGTAAGTTAGTTCTGTGAATCAGGCCCTCTGTCTTTTATCTCCTATTGAGTTCTATTTTTTTTTTAACAGAGTTTTATATAGCGTGAACTTGAGCCGAATCGGTTATCAGAGCACTTTACATAGCACCAGTTGCATTACATGAGGACACATTCATTTTTGTTAGGCACGGGGAGATTAAGTGATTTGCCCAGAATCACAGGATGTTCAGCATTATTGCCGAGACTCGAACCCAGTTCCCCAGATTCGAGGTCGACTGCCCGAGCCGTTAGGCCAACTCATCTCCCCGTTTTTAATTCTCTGCCTCCATTATTTTGTATGGGAGGGTAATGCAGGATAAATGGTTGGCCATGTGCTGTCCTGAACTTACTGCTGCTCCTTTTTAACAGTAGTACCTTGCACTCACAAATTGGCTCCACCTTTTGTTTCGGGGGTAGAGACATGTACGTCTACACTTTTGAGTAACTTTAAACTTGTTAATGGTGAAAAGCCAAAAGTTTTAAAGTTACCTTTTATAAATAGCCCGGCCTGTTTTTGCTTTGCTGATGCTCCTATTGTTCATGAGTGACCCTATGACAAGGGTGACGATAAGTTTCAGAGACAAAAAGGAAATGGGAGGACAGATGAATTACTTCCTGGAAAAGTTATGGTAAGGTATAATTCCTTGAGTCGTTACGAATTCCCATGTAACCACTCATAGGGTTTGATGCAATTCCCTGTCTACTAACAGTAGTAGACACAGTTTTGCCCAAAAAAATAACACTTATTTGAGATTAGTGTTAACCTGGAGGAATGCTTAGATTTCTCCAAACCTTTCTGACTTTGCATGTGTGCTGCACTGTACAGCACACATCCAAATTTGCTAAAGTTTTAAAGTGTGGCTAGGCATAGTATTTTGTATTGAAAGGGTACCCTTCCAGTACAAAACCTATGCTAGACATAATGCAGGCACCTTTGCAGTATGGTGCAAAGGTGTATGCGTGGCACTCGGCAGCCTGATTGTGCATGAGCGCTTTTCTGCTTCCTCCCTTTCATGCAATGCAGCACAGCAACTTTGGTTGCTGCACTACCTTGCGGGCTTTAGTGAATACATCCTCCAGTGTCTCCCTCTGTGTTTTCCCAAAAGATGACTCTGTGCACTACTCTGTGAAACGACAAGCTGATCCACATACACTCTTTTCACAAAGATCTCTCTTTTAGTGAACCTTTGAAGATCTTCCTAGTCTGCTGATTTTATCTGCCATTATCTGATCTTCTGGTTCCAGCCACTTTCTCATAACATTTACTGTATTCCATTACCACCAATACATTCCATCTAGTGTATGTTGTGCTCTACAAGAATATATAAAATAATATCAGAGATCTGATGGTTATCACAAAGTGGAAAACGCAAAAGGTGATGGGAGAAATGCTTGCAATTTGTCTAACCACTTGCAAGCACTCAGGGGAGCATCCCAAACCATTGTGCTTTTGTTCACCATGCCATCCCAGTTTAGACCCAGCCATATGCAAATCAGTCTTAACCTTGCTCCTTATAGGAACAGTCCAGCCAGAGCTGCCAGGCCAGGTCGTCCCTGACCGGAGCACAGCAACCCAGAACCTGTTTTGCCCTAGTTATTGGCTCATCAGCCGGGTACAGCTTCATTCCAGTGACACAGTGAGCATGGGACTCAAGTCTGGACATGCCCATGCTATTTAGGGCGCACATGAAAAACACAAAAGGTTATGGGAGGAATGCTTGCAATTTGTCTAACCACTGGCAATCACTCGGGCCGCATCCCAGTCCATCATTATTTTGCACACCATACCACCTCTGTTTATACGCAGCTATATGCAAATCAGTCTTGACCCTACTCTTCATGGGAAGTCTGAGGTGGCATGATGAGTAAAAGAACGGTCTTTGGGATGCTACCACAAGTGATTGACACTGGTTAGACAAATTGGAAGCATTCCTCCCATCACCCTTTGTGTGTTTCATGTACCACCCTAAGTGGCATGGGTACGCCCAGATGTGGGTCCCATGCTAACTGTGTCACTAAAACCAAACTGTACCTGACTGATGAGCCCATAACTAGGGCGAAACCAGTTCAGGGAGGACCTCACCTGGCAGTTTCTGCTGGTCTGTTCCCATGAGCCGGAGGGTCAAGACTGATTTGCATATGGCTGGGTCTAAACTGAGGTGGCATGGTGAACTAAAGAACGATGGGTTGGGATGCTACCCCAAGCAATTGCCAATGGTTAGACATATTGCAAACATTCCTCCCATCACCTTTTGAGTCTTTCATGTACTGCCCTAAGTGGCATGGGTATGCCCAGACGTGGATCCCATGCTCATTGGGTTACTGGAACCAAGCTGTACCTGGCTGATGATCCTATAACTAGGGCGAAACCAGTCTTGGTTTGATTGTGTTCTGGTTCAGGGAGATCCTGGAACGGCGGTTTAGGCTGGACTGTTCCCATGAGGAGCAGGGTTAAGACTGATTTGCAAATGGCTGGGTCTAAACTGAGATGGCATGGTCAGGAAAAGAACACTGAGTTTGGAGGCTACCCAGAGCAATTAGCTGTGGTTAGACAAATTGCAAGCATTCCTCCCATCACCTTTTGCATGTCTCACAAATTGGAACAAAAAGATTCAGTCCATACCTCACTAGCTCAGCATCCACAGCCACTAAACTCATAACTAAGCATACCAGTCTGCAACATAGTATAACTTGCCACCCCACACCAGATCTCAGTACACCACACATAACGCACCTTTTCTGATGTTCATCATATGACACCACAACATATTGCGCCATCAACACTACATTACATTACGCCACATAAACCCACAATTCACAAGCCCATAATAGAGGAAGCAGTAACATAGCATCCAACACATTCTACTCGAGACAATATCACACATTAACAAATGAGAGTATATCACCTTCACCTCCATAACAAACTATAGAACAATTTATCCCACCACTTTACACCATACCCACCACACTTTTTCATCACAATCAAACATCACCACTTGACTCACCATAGCACACAATCCAACCAATTAATATTCCACACAGCATAACAACAGAACACACTATTGAACACACTATTCACATTTCATAGTTTAACAGGATACACTACGTCTCCTGATCAATGCCAGGCTACACACACTACACTATCTCTCTTCACACTGCACTACACCACATAATGCATAACATACAGCAAACCAAGACACATCACATCTGATCACATCCTGATAAAAAGCTCCATACAAAATGGAATTATACAGAACACTACACTATCTAGTGTGACAAAACATCAGACAGCACCATAAAATATCACAACAACTTTACACCACATCATCGAACATCACTTCACTCAACACAATTTCACATGACCTAGTAGCATACCACTACATCTCACACCATGTAGGAAAAAATAATGTAGACACATTTTACCAAAAAATAATGTAGACACATTTTACCAAATATCACACCACATTATACCATAACATGGAAAACAATCACATGTGTTATACCCTATCCCACCACTTCACACAAATTTCTGCTAAGTTTTAAAACATTTTCAGTATTAAAATGTATAGATGAAACCATACTCACGTTTTACGTTGACAGAAACAGGTGTAGAAGAGGTGTTGCCTAACGCATTTTGGGCCAAGCAGTGGTAGACGCCGGCATCATCCATGACTGTACTTTCAATCTTCAGTGTTTTACCTTCCTGTGTCACTTTCCCGTTCTTATACCAAGTAAAATAAGTCTCTGTTGGGTTACTGCTCTTCATCGAACATAACAATTCCATTGGTTTTCCTTCCTCTGGGTCCTCTAATAGAACAGCATCTACACCTTTCGGAGCATCTGTGGTCAATGGGAAAATAAATAATTATATTGCTGTCTGCAAGTGCTCAATAATCTCAAATGATTGACTGTGTCAACTCACTACTAGGATTATATTTCTGGCTTTCCTTTGCAGATACACTTTCAAGGGGTAATCAATATGGGAATCTATAAGAAAATAGGCTTTTGCAGGTTTCCCACAACTTTTTGCCCCATTTTGGAGTACTATCTACTGGTTTTCGACTGTAAGAGTTCACTAAGGCCTGCTGTCCAGACCTCAGTGATAGTGTTCTTTCCTTTTCAAAATGGTATGTTTGATTGAATGTGCTGACTTACTTATAAGTTCCTAGTATATGGTACCCATGTACTCGGGGCATGTAGGGCTGGCTGTCCACACATGAGCTGCAGCACTGATTGCGCCACTCTGTGTGTGAAAAAGTGAAAACACAACTTTCAGCTGCCATTGACGACTGAAGAGACTGTGCATGCAGTGCACACGCGACTTTGCCACTACCACTAGTGACAAAGTACACAAGTGCCTTAACTATAAATACAAGTCTCCTCTAAGGCAAGCCTATGAATCCCTAGGGCAAGGAGCTGTATATTAAGATAGACATACATTTTTGATATGTCTGTACAGACGTATCAAAAATCGAACAGTGGACTGACTTTCCAGGACTTCTTGGGGAATAGGGAAGGCCTTAACATTGCCAACTTTGGAATCCTCCTCTACTGGGATAGAAGCCCTGCACTCACTAGAACTTTTTCTAAAAGTTTCCTCCCTTCCCTACCTTTCTTTCTATTGCTCGAAATTTGAAATCCCTTAAAAAACAGAAGACAAGAGGTGTTGGCAAAACAGGAACAGTTTGCTTAATTAAACGTTGCAGCCGGGCGAACAGTTACAGGCACAGGGTCTGAGGACTGTCTCAATTTACATACTGTTGGTATCCTTGATATATACAAAATTTAGCAGGTTGTAAAAGTTGAGACATATGATATATGGTGAGGAATGTTGGTTGTTGCTTTTGGAGTCATAAATTAATTGTCTAATGGTTACACAAGTGGGTCTCTACCTTGCCTGGACACAACGTTGGCCAGTGAATACGTGTCCCAAGGTCCGGCATGGCGAGCATGTCATAACTACGTATGCTAGGCCCTGATTGGCGGTGTGCTCCTAACTCATGTGGCATCTGACTTTATGTTGTTTTTAGGAATGTGCAGACCCCCACCAGCCATGTGCGCTTATGGTGGCAATCTCCATTGACCCTTTGTAATGTCACTGCACCTATCTGTGGGATTGATCAAGAGTTTCCTGCCTGAGCATTAGCCTGCCAGCTACACACTCTCCCACCTGTGACCTATCAATTAGCAATCCCCGGGCCTGGGTCTCAGGGCCTGCCTAACTACATATTGTGAGTCGAGGTTGATGTAGAGTTCACAATGGGCAGTTTTCTTAATAAAGACGATATTTCATTCTCATCAATGCATGTGTTGAATTGTCATATCTTCTGGGGCCTACTTTTCCTGACTACAGGAATAGCACCTCCAGAATCTTTAGATGAGGAAGTGCCCTTGGCAACTGAACTCTTTGAGCTCAGATCAACCTCTGGGAGGTCATTACCAAGGAGACAATCTAGGGGGAGGTCTGAACTGACTACCACCCTATGTCAGCTAAGGGAACCCTCTACCTCTAAAGTTACTAAAGCCACAGGCCTAACAGTAACTTCACCTGGGACAGCCCTTACTCTTTCAGTCTCTCCTGGCAAATACTTTTCTGGAGATACCAGTCTGTCATGCACAATGGTGTGACTGGCACAGGTATGTCTCAGGGCAGTGACTGGGATTCCATTTACCTTAATGGAGTGAAAGTTTTTACTACACTAAGGAGCCACCAACTCACTCTCTGTACCCTTTTCCCAGTTTGAAACAACTAGGATATCCTTATCTGAGGAATAATCCTCTAAGGCTACATTGACAACTCCAGTGGCTACCTTTTTCTTGGGACAATCTGGGTCCCCTCTGTAGTGCCAAACCTGCTGATGATCAAAGCAGGGCCTACCTTCAATGAACATTTTGAGCTTAGGGTCACCACTACTAAGCTTACTACTAGTGTTTGGGTGGGATTTACTCTCTTCTCTTTTAGGGTTCTGGGGCTCTGAGGAATTTTCTTTGGTGGGTTTACCACCTCCCTCCTTTCCCTTCTGTGGGCCTAACCCCCCTTCCTGGGATCTCCCCTCGATGCTTTTTGGGAATTCTAGTTCTAACCCTCTCATCAGCATTTTCCCCACTCTTTAGGGCTAGAAAGCTTTTAATCTACTGTCATGTCTTTTAGGATAGTCCTGTCATGTATGCCCCCTTTTTACATACATTGTCCCATCCGCATGACAATAACGGTTCTGAACAGGTGACCTTTTACCTAGTAGCTTGCTCCTGTCTCTTCGACACCAGGTTCTTAGTAGTTTATCATAATCCCTGTACCTGATGCACATAAACATGTCCTCAGGCACTGCATAATTATTCTGCATAAGGGTCACAACTTTTTTTCATCCATGGCCAACAGGCCCGCTGTGCATGATCACATTTGTTTAGAAAAACATTTATGATTGTTTTCAAAACATTCATGATTGTTTTCAAAACATATCGATTCTAGAAGAAACCCTGGGGTGACCACTTTAGTATATAAGAGCCTTATTCCTCCCTGCAATTTAGAGGAGAATTCCTTTCAAGCTGACACGAGGTCCTGCATGCTGAATCTTCGACAAGCAGCGGTCTGATATCCCTTGCGGGGTGTCATCCTCGGCGGAGCAGAGACAGGTTCCTTCATTCTCTACGATCAGGTGAGGGGGTTGGTTCTTCCCTAGGGGATTCTTGGCTATATATATATATATATGGTACTTGTGATTTCTTTCATATGCTTCTGTCTCCTGATTGTCGCAGCAAATATGTTTTACACAAGACTGATGCTGGACCAATAAATACTTATTGAAACGTCCTAACCGCCATCCTGTGTATTTTTCCTGTGAATAAGTAAGCACGAGTAACTGAGCGAAAAGTACTATACTGTTTTCCACGATCCCTGAGGAATCAGGGTTGTCATGTTCAGTGGTTGCCAGAAACTACCTACACCACTGTAAGATACAGGGGGTGGTAGTGGCACTGTAGAGCTAGCTGGTCTAACGGCTGACATATCCTGTGGGGGTGTCCGGAAACGGTTTGGACACAAAGCCCTCACTTTAGGTCTTCCAAAACGTGCAGGTCCTGGAGATTCCTAGGAACTACACAACACTACCAGATACTGGCATAACTTATCCGAGGAACAATTTGTCACAATGTGTTCTTTCACAATTAAATTGTACAAGCCCTCAGAAGTATCAACCTTTTAGCCAGCCCTCCAGTGACTTAACAGATGCATTCACAAAGTCAGGGTTCTGCCTGCCTAGGTGGATGTGTGAATGACTCCCAGGCTAGGATCAAAGACTATTGCTATACTGTAAGTGTGACCTCCTCCCCACAGGATGAGCTGCAAAGGGTGTTAGCCCAAAAGGCAGGCATCAAAGATGATGCCGTCTTTGAAGGGCAGCTGTGAAAACACTCCCGCGCAGGAAGTCCTTTTGTTCCCCTGGACAAGGTAGAGCCAGTGCCAAGGAAGGGAAAACCGGTTTCAGAACCATTTTTCTGTGGTCGTATAGCCGACTGTAGTCACACCTCTGGGAGTGGGCTACCAATTTCCTTACACTCGTGGAAGACTTCAGCCATGTTGTTTTTGGCATGCAAGCTGCACTCTGGGATAGCCAGATGCCACACATCACCGGAACTGTGTCACCAGATAGGAGGGGACATACTAGCCCATTGGCTAGTGACCTCATTGTCCCCTTGGGGGCACTTTACTGAGATATAATGGGCACCCTTGGTACTCACTGGATTTGGAACAAGGTCGAGAAGATGACCAATTTGCACCTGTTGGAAGCGCACAAGAAGAGGCTGCGACGTCGGTGCAACTGTCCCTGCTGCACCATGGGCTTACAGAGTTTGGACCATGTTCTGCATGCCTGGCTCA